>JACGDI010005411.1:3004583-3076690 GCA_014898725.1 Jacaranda copaia | reverse complement strand
ATCAGAATAATTTATGAGATTAAATGATTTTGAATGAAGATACCATAAGCCACAATTAGATGTTCCCTTAAAATATTTCAGAATTCTTTTAACAACATCTAAATGGGAATTTTTTGGATCAAACTGAAATCTAGCACATAAGCATGTAAAAAACATAATATCTAGGCATTTTGCAATTAAGTAAAATAAGCTACCAATACGTCTGTAGACCTTTTCATCCACACTCTTACAATCGTCATGGGAGTAGTCGCAGGGTTGCCTTCACTTATTCCAAACTTGTTTAGAAGATCCTTTGGATACTTTTCTTGTGAGATGAATATCTTTTTCTAAATTTTCTTTGCTTTAATTCTCAAGAAGAGGTTAAGCTCTCCCACCTAGTTTATCTCAAACTTCTATTTCATTTTCTTGGCAAACTCTAGTAAAGTAGATCATACCTAGCACTGAGAAAAATACCATTGACATAAATTTGAAAAATGAGAGAATCATTGTCTTGATGCCTAGTGAATAGTGTGGTATCTAAGATTCTAATAGAAAAATCATTGCTTATGAGAAAATTACTCAATTGAACACACTAAGCCTTAGGAGCTTGTGTTAATCTACATAAAGCCTTTGTTAGTTTAAAATCATCATGAGAAAAGTTTTGATTTTTGAAATCAGGGAATTGCTCAACATAAACTTCTTCTTTAATGAATATATCTAGAAAAGCACTTTTTATGTCTATCTGATAATACATAAACTTTTTATGAGATGTATAGGTAACAAACATTATAATTGATTCTAACCTTGCAACTGGTGTGAATGTTTTATTGTAGTCAATGCCTTTTGCTGACTATAGCTTTAGCTACTAGTTTGGCTTTGTTCCTAGTAACTTTTTGATTTTATCAAGCTTAATTAGAATATCCATTTGGTACCAACAACTAGATGATTTGATGGTCGTTCTACCAGGTTTTAGACTTTTTTCTTTTTAAATTACGCCAGTTTTTCCCTCATGCCTCAATCCAGGATGGATCTTTTAGTACCTCTTTAACATCTTTAAGTTCAATCATAGAGATAAAGGCACAATTGGGTTCGTCTATTGAAATTAGATGAGCTTTAGATCTGGTAGTTATTCCAACTTAAGGATGTCTAATGATTTTGTTGGTAGGATGGTTGGAAACATTTTTAAACTTTCTAGTTCTTTGTTCAATCCTTTTCCACCAAGTCATTGGTATTAGGTTCAATAGTGGGATTTGTATCCTCAAATGATTCCAATTCCCTTTGATTTGACATTGATGGCTCGAATTCTAAAATCATGATTGGTTCCTCATATCCTGCAATTTTCATGCTCAAAGTTTTCTTGGCATAAGAAGGGTTTATCTCATCAGATGTAACATGTATGGATTCTTAAACTATTTTTTTTCTTTTATTGAACACACGATATGCTTTGCTATGCATTGAGTAACCAAAAAAAATTAACTTCATCGACCTTGGAATCAAACTTTATCAAATGTACTCTATCATTGAGAATGTAACAATTGAAACCAAAGACATAAAAGTAAGAAATATTTGAAATTTGGACACACCACAATTCATAAGGGCGTTTTTGTAAAAAATATCTTAATAAACACAATTTAAAACATAATAAGCCGTATTCGTCACCTTAACTCAAGCTGTCTTAATAAAACTTCATGCCGAATTTTCTATATAAAATAGCCTTTTTTCATTTTGAAGCCTTTGAGTGAGCAAAATGAAAGCATTCAAAGCATTATTTTTATTAGTAAGGAATAGCATCCATATAAACAAATATAATCATATACTATAATGAACATTAATTTTTTCTTCTAAAGGAAATCATAGGTCTGAACAAGTTGACATATTGAAGTTCTAGTGGCCTAAAAGTTGTAACCTCATTCTTTGCTTGAAAGATGTTTGGATTTGCTTTCCTTTCGGACATGCATCACATACCTATCCTTGGCAAAATTCAAATTTGGGACCCTTTGACAAGATCTTTCTTTTTAAGATAAGATATGAGCTCCATGTTCACATGGCCTAATCTCCTATGCCATTTCTAACTTTCTTCATCTAGAGCAGTTAAACATTAAAGGTTATGCAATAAACAGAGTGAAAACGTTTAAATTGATACTTTTTAACAAGTTAAATCACTAAGGGTTATGCAATAAGCATTTTCATCCCTGCTCGTAGTGAAAACCATTTTCTCATTTTTGTTAATAACAAAGTGAGTAGGTTGGAATTTAACCTCATAACCTTCATCGTATAATAGGTTGATACTAAGCAAGCTATGCTTTAGACCCTCAACAAGCCTCACTTTACCAATAGTATTACTAGTTTTCTTACCAATGACATCTTTATCTATTATGCATCCTTTTGTATTGCCTGCATATAAAACATTCTCTGTGAGGGATTTTTTAAGCTTGAGATACATAAACGTATCTCTCGACATATGCTTGTAACATCCACTATCCAAGTACTACGTTTTCATTCAGGAATATTCCTTGGTCTATACCTAAAAAAAGATTAATTTGTTTTAAGTCCCTAAACTATGCTGGGTCCTTTGTGGTTGGTAGCTGATGACTTTCCTACCTAAACAAACTTGGTACCAATTAGTTTTTCAATTGGACATTTATAGTTGACAAGACCATGTTTACCATAAGTAAAGTGTGCTTTTTGAGTTAGTTTGAAATTCTTTTTGGAATTTTTTGAAATCAATTTGGTACTTTTCTGGGTCTTATGGTTTCCAAATTTTTGATCCTTTAAGCATTATGTTTAGGTAGAATAAGCATTTGTTGCTTAACACTTGTGGACAAATTCACTTAGACCTTTCATAGCATGACAACATTTTTCAGTAATCTTTTTACCTTTAATTTATTGGTTCATATTGTCAATTTATTTCTTAAAGGAGTTATTTTCTTTAGTAAGTCAATGATTTACTTTCTTTTTGCATTCAACAAGGACGTCTCTATTTCTAGCCATTTCCATTTTAAACTTACCCTTATGAGATCTATCCAGTTTTTTCTGCATATAATTTACTTTATCTTGCAAAGATTTATTTGTATTAACAAGCATATATTAACATAAATTTCATAAAGTTTCAGCAATTTCTGCATATCCTTGTCAATATCAATTTCACCACTGGAATCATATTAAGAAAAAAGATGTACTTGCTTGATTTAATGTATAGCAATTTTTTTCATTGTCAAATTGCTCACCATTGGTTTGTCCCATGTGACTACAATTGTCTTGGCTTTAGCTGGTTATGCATTTCTCTTTCGCTAAGGAAAATCTAATTTTTTGTGTCTAATTTGATTATATTAATGGCAATAAAGTGGCTTGAAACTTTTTGTTTCTAGACTAGTTTGTTTCAATTTTGATTTGTTATTTTGAAAAATCTTTTTGAGGTTTTTTAGTTGCTTTAATTAATAGAAAATTTGTATGATCTCATTCTCAACTTGTTCCTCGTCAAGATCTTCTTGAAGTTCTGAATCGGAATCAAACCTGAAATTAAAGGCAATGTTCTTTTTAACCTTTATTTTCAAAGCTTCATCTTTGTTAAGGAACATCATTTCATAGGATGTAAGAGATCCATCAATTCACCCATAGTCATCCTGCTAAGATCACAAGCTTTCTAGGCAACTATTACTTTAGGTGTCCATTCTTTAGGAAGTGATCTCAAAACCTTTCGGACTTGGTCATATTCATTTATAGTTTTGCAGAGTGCGAACATGTGATTTACAATTTCCATTAACCATGCATACATCTAACTAATCATCTCATCAGGTTTCTTCTAGAACATTTCATACTTACAAATGAGAAAAGCAATTCTCTCTTGTCAAACTTGATTGGTGCCTCTGTGGATCATTTACAACATTTCTCACATATGCATTGTTGTAGCAAGTGTTCTGACTGAGTTATATTCCTCTTTTGTGGGAGCACATGATAAAATATTCCTTACCTTTGCATTTAGAGAGATGGCCTTCTTCTCATCATTGGTCAATTCTCATTAATTTCTCCTTTGGAACTATTTGTCCATCAACAAGTTTCATTGCAATTGTCAACCCTTCATTGACCACACCCCATCACTACAAAAAAGAATTATTTTTCTAACATTAATTGCCAACAGTAACTGATCGTCAAAAAGTTGACAAAAAATTTCAATGAAACCTAGCTTGAAAAGGAGTGAATAGATTTGACAAACTATCCATTGAAAGGCTGTTGGAAAATTATGTCCGACAAAACTTTTTGATGGAAAATTGAATTTATTTGAAGTTCAAAAATGAAAAACTGAATTTATATTACATTAAAAAACTTGTTTTCCGACGAAATTACTAAATTAAATCACCAGTGGCCCTTTATTCTTCCCTATTTCTTTATTTTTCTAATCCTATTTCTCCTCCCTCTTCTTTCCCCACGTGTTCCCACCATCCTCCACCACTGTCGATGTTCCCATGGCCACTTTCCAAAGCCTACCACCATGGCTTTTGTCGCCACCATTGCTTCTTCAATCACCACTATGCTATCGCCATCCTCTATTGCATCGGTTAATTTTCTTTTCTTTTCTTTTTACATTTTTATTTATTTAGTTAGTTTTACTGTCTATAAGTTTAGATTAATATGTTAGCTTTGTATGTTAGTATGATTAGTTTAGATTGTTAATTTGGAATGCTAGTATTTTGGTAACTAATTAGTATGTAAGTTTCATATTTTTTTTTCACATTTTCATTTATTTAGTTACTTTTATATGTCTGTATGCTTAGATTAATATGTTAGTTTTGTATGTTAGTATGATTAGTTTAGATTGTTGATTTGGAATGTTAATATTTTGGTATCTAGTTAGTATGCTAGTTTCATAATTTTTTTTACATTTTTATTTATTTAATTACATTTATATGTCTATATGCTTAGATTAATATGTTAGTTTTGTATGTTAGTATGATTAGTTTAGATTGCTAATTTGGAATATTAGTATTTTGGTATCTAGTTAGTATGTTAGCTTCATAATATTGTTTATATTTTCATCTATTTAGTTACTTTTATATGTTTGTATGTTTAGATTAATATGTTAGTTTTGTATGTTAGTATATTTAGTTTAGATTAATATGTTAGTTGAATTTCCACTTTAAAACCATAATAAATTGTAAAACTATTATTCTCTATGCATAACACTTGAATATAACTTCATACATAATTCAATACAAATATGCCCATTATAAAATTCCAAATTACCTACCAAATCAAGTGGTTGTCTATGACTTATGAATAAATTTCTTTCTAAACAAAATTCAAAAATCAAATATAATACTTATTAAATGATGTTTATACTTAAACAATCAATTCTGTACCTAAAATTAATTCACTTTGAAAAATCCCATAAAATAGTTTGAAGTAAGCAATTTTATATTCCAAGCTCCACATTATCTAAAAAGATTTGAAAAATTCAACTCCACTCACTCATGCAAGTTTCATTTCCAAATCTTTCTTTACAAAAAGTAAATCCTTTATCAACAAAACCCAATCAAGATTTCAAATCTCTTGTGTAGTCATCAATCCTTTATCCTCTTTCCTTATTAGAGCTCATAACTAGAATAGTGATAGTACAAAACTCTCTGAAATGACCAATGTAGCTTACAAAACTTAATTTCATCTTATTCTAAATGGTTATCTTACAAATTATTTTAAGCTTAAATGATTAAAAATAAAACTAAATATGATGCATATTGCCAACTATAATTGAATTATCATTGCCTCTAATTATAGAATAGACTATTATACCAACGAGCTCTCCATTCATACTTGCAGCTCAACCCCAAGAAAGATAAATGTAATGACTTTTAAAGATTAATGCTAGCACTGTGGAAAATTATTCTACAATTATAAGTTGAAAATTCATTGAAGGCTGACCTGAAGTGAATTTTTAACTTATGATCGTAGAATAATTTTTTGTAGTACTAGCATTTTCAGTATGGAGTCATTACATAATTTTCAAACCAAATAATATTTGATTGGAAAATGAGCATTATAAGAGTCTCTAGCTCCTATAAGTAGTTAATAGCCTTATATGCTTAATCACAATTTCTTTTCAAAAATTCATTTCTTCATTACATAAAGTCTTTAGACTTTTTGTCTACTGGAATCTATTGTTGTAAATAATAACCAATCAAAAATTAGAATCTCAATGGACCATTAAAATTATCTTTTTATTACAATAATAGATCTAAGTAGATAGAAAGATTGAAGAATTTATCCAATGAATGAATGGCATATTCAATATATCTAAATTTTGATTTTAACTAATATGCCTTATCGAGTCTAGTTGTTAATTATTGTCCATATATGTTATGTTTTTGTTTTATGGATAGTAAACTAGTCTGGGTTTTCATGTCTCAAACACCAGTTGAGGTTGTGGTTTTGGCTAAGGGAGGGGGATAAATTCTTCAACCCATCAGACACACTTGCCAGCTGATCCATCTCTTAGAACCTCAATGGCTGGTCATTAGTTTATGCCTAACCCATGCCTTTCTCCTACCAGAAGCTACAATACTCCTACCTTGTCCTATTCTGCTCCTGTGAGGTCATCCACATACCATTCTCAACACCTACATTTGTCCTTGCCACTATCCACTTTACTCATGGGCATTCCATCACCATCTATCACTCAACTTGGCACATAGCCATCCTCTATTCCTCTACTCAATGATTCCACATTAGCAACGGCAGCATCCTTAGTAGTCCACTCTTCAGTTGGCTAGATATTAGGCAATGGGGGATGAGAGCCCCCATTTTATAGTGCTAGTAGGGTATACTATTATCCCAAGGGACACTATAAGTGAGTTTGAATTGTTATATAAATGTTATTTTATTTTATTTTTAATAATTATATGTTAATGTTAGTAATTATTTTATGTAGTTATATGCCTTTGCTTGACAGTATTAAGTTTTTGACTAAGGTGATCAAGAGTAAGGTATGAGTGCCCTTAGGACCTAGTTGGATATCCTTTAGGCCTTTCAAGACTTAATGTTTAGGGAGTGAAATATATATGAATGCCATAAGTATATTAAGTACGTCTATGTATTGTAATTACACTAATTGATTTTTTTTATTTTATAGAGATATGTCACTTGGGACCCCTAGTATGAAAGCTATTTTTAGAGGGCCTTCAACACTAGAGGCCACCAACTAAGTAATAAGTATGGCATACTTGCAAGCTAAGCAAAAGGTTGGAGTAGTCCCAAAATTGGTGAGGATACTTGGGTTGTCCTATGCCGACACTAGTAGTCCCAAAATTTTTAGAAGGAGTCCATGAAAGCAAAGAAGAATTAAGCTTTTGAGATCAGTAGATCCTTTCATATCGAATGGACTATATCTATTGGGATATATGTCAGGCGTTTAGTAAGTTTTCTAACTTTTAAACATTAGTAAACTTAGTCTATAATCATATGTTTATAATATTTGCATGACATGGTTGATAGGGAAGGGTTGGTGCCCTTCCCATTTGTTATTCATTCATATTTTGGTCGATAGGAAAAGTTACATTGGTGCCTTTCTCATTTTTTATTTGTTTATATTTTAGTTTATGGGGAAGGATTGTTGCCCTTCTCACATGATATTGTGTTATGATTTATTTGGTTGTTGATAAGCATTTGTTTTTTGGTAAAGATTGATTTTAGGAGAGACTCTATTGCATTTTTTTCTTATAATCATTGTAGTTTAGTATTATATACATATACCACACTTATTTCAATTCTTGTTCTCTTATTATCTATGTAGGCTTAGGAATTATAGAGGCTCTTGATGTTGGAGAAGGTTTTTGATTGTACGTACTAGAGATGGGTAGATAAGAGATGGGTGAACAAGAGGGCGAGAAGAGCTACTATAAGTTTATTACATATGACATAAGGTTAGTTACATTCATAGCATTCATATGTTTATTTTTATACCTTATAGGAGAGTTTCCAACAAGCACTACAATCATAATTTCAACTAGAAGGTGTTGGGAGCAATGCAGAGACCTAGCATTCTCAAGTTAAGTTGTGGACTAAGATTGTGGTGGCCCCAACAAGAAGGGGTAGGCATATGGATTAAGCTACCAATAGTTACCATCCTGTACTAGTGTGCCTTAGGACAAGCTTAGTGAATAAGCTATAGTCCAATTGGAGGCACACTTGGAGGCCTAGTTGTAGGCCAATATTGATGATATATGGAGCAAGTTCTCTAAGTAGTTAGATGCCATGAAAAATTTGATCTCTCAGTTGGTCACTCAAAGGAATACTCCATCAGGCTCTGGTGGCCCACCCCTACACCCCTAGGCCCCTTGATCTACCACCAGCAGCTTCAGCTGCAGTAGGCTAAGCAAGACCAACATCATCAAGGCATCAAGCAGGATGACTATTTGGACTTAGGTGATAATGTTGATGCTGGCGACCACTAGATGCGATTTTTTTTGTTGACTTTTGTAATTGCAATTTATAACCTTTATTTATAAAATGATATTTTTGTTATAAATTATTATTCTATTTATTTATAATTTTCTTGTACTATACTTGTATGTTATTTTATATTTAAGATGTACCAATATGTTGCAAATAATAAATAATTTGTTTTTCAAAATATTTCAAAAAAATAATAAATTTCTAACAAAAAATTGAGGGCCTTCCATCGAAAATGATTATAAATAAATAATAATTTTGATAATTGTCTATCATAAAATATAAAAAGATAGATAAAAAATATAAAAAACTTAGAGTGGCATCGAAAAGGTTTTCTATGGAAAAAACCATCAAAAACATGATGAAAATTTGACAATTTGGAATTGTTGAAATTCCATCACAAGGTCAATGAAAATTCATTGAAAAATTTTTCAACAGAAGCTTCAATTGAAAATCGGATGCAAAAAAATTTGTGACAAGTTTTCTGACAAGAAAAATTCCACGAAGATCCATTGGCAATTTGTTGTTCTGTGAGAAATCCATTAAAAGCCATTAGAAAATTTCATCGAAAATGTAGATTTTTTTTAGTGCGTAAAACAAAATCCAAGGCAAATACATATTTTTTTCAAGCATCACATTGTTTGTCATTCATAAATCTGAGCTCAGAAACTCCTTTAACAGATGTTTCTCCTAAAGTTTAGTGATGAGTTCCATGTTAACATGTCCATGTCTTCTATGCTGAATTTAGGTTGAGTCTTTTGTTGCTACTAGGCATTTCATATTTTGATTTGAGAGGTCATCATTGAAGGTGCATAACACATTTTCTTCTCTTAGTGCAATAAAGTCAATTTCTTGTCCTTCAAAATAGTGCACTTTTGTGGTTTTCAGTTTAGAAGATAGCTAGTATCCAGTAGTTGACTTGTGTTGAACAGATTGTGGTTAAATTCTTCAACTAGCCATACAATGTTGATAATAGTGGAGGAGTCTTTACCAACTTTTCCAACTCCTACAATCTTTCCTTTGGTGTTGATCGTCAAAAGTGACTTGTCCTAAGTTTGCTTTATTAATTTTTGAGAACTTTGTTGAATCACATGTTTTATGTTTGGAGGCACCACTATCTAATAATCATTCATTTTTTATTTTAGAACATCTTAAAAAGTCCTACAACTAAATAGTTATTTTTCAAGTTTAGGTACCCAAATGCTTTTTAGGAACTTGAAGGTTAGGCAACTCAGACTTCAAAATAATTCATAGTTGGCATTTGCCTTCTCATTCTTAATAGAGCATGTATTAGTTATATGATCGGTCTTTCCATAACAAAAACACACAATAGATGTTTTCTCTGATTTCTTGAAGCTTCTATTCTAACCAATTCCAACTATTCTCAAAGAAGCATTTTGCATACCAAGAAATTTATTTGAATTATCTCTTTTCATAGTAAACTTCTCAAGATTCTTTTTCAGTTTACTAGGTTTTTCAAAAAAAGAGATTTTCTTCGTCATGAGCTTTACAATCACAATAAACCATTTTACATTTTAAATAAGATTTTTTCATTAGAAAAGCATGAATCTCAACATCAGCAGTAGCTAA
The DNA here is from genome assembly GCA_014898725.1 of Jacaranda copaia. Classification (NCBI taxonomy): domain Eukaryota; kingdom Viridiplantae; phylum Streptophyta; class Magnoliopsida; order Lamiales; family Bignoniaceae; genus Jacaranda; species Jacaranda copaia. The sequence continues at coordinate 3,066,679 of JACGDI010005411.1, read as the reverse complement.
AGAAAACATTAAGTCACTAATTTGATTCTTTAAAGAAAATTTTCAATTTGAATAACTTCTACCTTAATTTCAAAAGCATCAAGAGAAAGCATTAATTCATCTACCCTTTTCTCAAAAGCTTTACTTCTAGTAGAAGATTTTGAATGTTTTCGTTCAAGAAATCATTTTGACAATAAGTTGCTCTAAACCTTTTTTCATGCCATAATAGCAATATGAAATTCATCTTCAAAATCATCGTTGTAAGTATTATCATACTCAAAGTTAGAATTTGAATGGACCTTAGTATGAGCAATAAAGCAAAAATTTGCAAATTCTTCATCTAATCTTTTCTCATCTTATTTCTCTTTATCATCATTCGATGTAGTTGCCATAGCTTTTTGTTGCTTTTCTCAATAGAGGTTTTCTTTAACTTAGGGCAATCTAATGGACATGTCTAGGCTTGTGACATCCGTAGCAAATAATTGGATTTGAGGATTCCAATTGATTCTTTCCCTTCTTTTGAACTAGCATCATTCCTCCTATACAAAATAGCTTTCTTTCTTTTGTTGAAGAACTTTAATCTTCTTGTGATAAACAAAATTTCTTCCTCATTTTCATCACTATTATCTATTTCATCTTCTTTGAATTGGTCCTTATTTGTGGTCTTGAATGCAACATTTTTTCCCTTTTCCTTTTAGCAAGTTATCTTTAGCTAAAACTGTTATCTCATGTGACATCCAGTGAACCAATAAGTTCAACCATATTTAGTTTAGGTGAAATAGTTTGCTTCCTGGATTATTGTAACTTTATTAGCCTATTCTCTAGGTAGGGACCTTAGAATTTCCTGTATTTCTCTTCTTAAGATAACACTTTTCCAAGTGTATTGAGAGGACTAATAATTTCCATGAACCTAGAATACATTTGCTTGATATTTTCCTTATGCTTCATTGTAAACATCTCATATTGATGTACCAAGATAGTAATCATTTTCAGCCTGAACCTGATTCATTCCCTCATGAGTAACTTGTAGCAAATCCTACATTTCTTTAACATTTTTATATAAGCTTACTATGTTGTATTCTTTCTTCGTGAGATAGCATGCAATGATATTATGAACTTTATCATTAAGAGAAATCTGTCTCTTATCTTTTGCATTGTATTCCGAACATATCTTGTTCGGTATACCATTTTTATATTTCTTAGTTCAAATGAATAGTCCTCTAGTAATAATTATCCACAAATCAAAACCTTAGGCAATGATATATTTTTACACTTTTTTCTTTCAATTGGGATAATTTGTTCCATCAAATAACGATTGTCTTTTGTACATTATCCCTCCACATGAAGTTCTATGATGACCATGGTAGATCCCAGCCTTTTATGGTATAGAAGGATCAAACCTTGACTTTTGTAGGTGCAACAAAAAATTTAGCCTTTTATATAGCTTAGGTCGAACTTAAAATAAATGCTTCACAAGGAAACACATTCCTTGGGCACTCTAAATGGGATAAAGTTTAACCCATCTTTTATGGCTAAAGTCTAACCTTCAATTAGTGTGTGCCAAGGAAATGAATTCCTTCAATATTTAAACTTTTTGGATAAGTATTAACTGAGAATAGTGTATCCCAGGGAAACAAATTCCTTAAACACCTCTACTTTAAAGATCAATGTTAACTTTATAAGAAGAGTCAATAAGTAGTATAGTTAAGCTTATACAAAACTTTTACAACAATTTAGCTCAACTCCCAATATAAGAAGATATGAAAATGGGTTTGTGCTTGTAGACAAGAGAGATTCTTGAAATAGCTTGCAAAAACTTGATAACAAGTGTAAACACATGATTGAATTTTTAGTAGCACTTCTTTTATTCATTTGAAATCCATCTTGGAGTATTTATAAAAAAGCTAGCCACTTATGAACATTACTCAAAAGCACAAAAATCTTTCCAATTTTTTCATTTTTGGTTTGACAGTCTCAGCTTCCTAGGGTTTGGCTCATGCATTTTCCATTTTTATGTGAGTTGTTAGCATAGATTTCTTTGTCTAGAAGCATTTCAAACCATGAATAAAATTTCAAAGTTGAACATTGAAGTTTCTAGGTCATTTTGGCATAGAAATTTGACTCTTTAGATCGTGATATCAATATACGCCATTCAACTGCTTCCTATTAATTAGAAACCATTCGTTCCTTCAAATTATTCTTCTAAAACTTGGATCGAGTATTACCCATTGCTCGATCACTTGTATCTAAGAAGGATTGCTCCAAAAAATCATTAGTAGCAATTGTTAGCTTGTTATTATAAAAGCATAAGATTGGACCAAAAGGACAACAATATTAAACTATGAAACATCTAAATCATTCTCAATGTATTACCATCGACATAGACAAAAATATAACTCTTTTATCTTGATTGACTATAGCCTAGAAACTCTAAATTTTTTTCCTTAAAATTGATCTATACTTGGATTTGTAGTCACCACTAAGTCTATGTTAGTAGACTTCATTCAACCATTCTAGTCCAAAGGATGCAAATTAATTTATGTTAGAAAGAAATACAAACATATTTACATATACATATCTAATTTTGAGGTTTTCTACTAAAAAAAGTAGAACAAAAGATTAGACGTTTGCAATAAGGGAGAGAAGGAAGTCTTGGGAGAAAAAGGGCTAAATTTTACAGAAGCAAAAATATGTAAATTTTGCTCAAGTATTTGTATTTGTCTATGCTAATTTTGTTTATTTGGAATCCTTTTCCATGTATAATTCATTATTCCAAGCACAGTTTAAATGTATTTATAAACCTACAAGTGAACAAATGAAGTTATAGTGTAAATGGGGTACATGGGAAATCGTATCCATAGGAACCATGTGTTTAATTCTATGGGAAATTTACTTTATCTAAACTAATGATAAATCGATAAAGAATGAAAAAACAAAATAACAAACAAAATGCAATTGATGTAATAAGATCTCCAGAAGATGAATAGCAATCAAATATTCATTTACAATTTGATTACAAGAAAATCATACAAATGGTATAGTAATAGCTATAATTGTTCACATGCAATTTAATCCATTTCTAAAGTGCTTGGTAAATGTACTACTTGTAGTTAACACTGTATATTCCTATATTGGTTTTATATATTAGTATCCCTTCATGCTCAATTCTAAATAATGTTACACAAAATTAGTACACATTTTTCGGTGTTAGTAGTAATGCATACTAGAGATTTCTCAATTATTTACAGTTATCTATCTCAATGTTTATGCTATAATTATCAAAACTCATTCACTTTATGGCTGATAATGAAAGCATTTGGCAAAAAAGATACTAAAAAGTTATAAAATTATTTTCCCTACTAAGAAATTGATTTGTTTAAAGTTACATATGATCTGTCATGTTTACCAACAAACTTGTAATGGACTCCTATTAGACTCATGATCTATTGGATGCCATTAGCATGGTGGACTTAGTAGCTATGTAATAAGCACAAGTGCTGACTTGGTGTGGCATAACTATGGCTAAATATAGGTTCTTGACAAGTTTTGTTTGGTTGCCTAAAGATTGATGATAGGCTATGCATCATGCGAATTGTAGGATTGTTGGACAAGCAATGCACATTGGTTGTTGGGAACTAGTGTATATTTTACGCAAAGCATGATGGGTGTCTAAGCACATGGGCAAGAACTTGAGATAAGCATATGCTTGAGCTAGTAGAGATAACAGGGCGTGCACACACATAGCAGTAACCTTTGTTGGCTGACTTAATGATATGGCCAAATGAGTGGACATTTAGCTGGCATGCTAGATTATGACATGCCAAACTTTTGGCATGTGTCTTGCATCAATGGCAGAAACTAAGAGCTATTTTGCACAACTAGTAAGTGGTGGTTGCAGGTAGTTACTTGAATGAGCTAGCTCTAGTAGGAAAAACTATCTAAACATGATCTCCAGCTTAATATATATAGTTGGGGCTAATATCTGCACTATTTTTTTACTTGTATAAACCCAAACCTAATAAATGAATTATGTGTAAAGGCAATGGTAATTCTTTGTATTCATTATTTAGCTTAATATTATGAGGTAGGGAATTTTTTGTACTTGTTGTGTGCTTTATCTTACCATGTTGATTGCTTAATTGTTACTTTGATTCATGTTGTTGGCTTACTACTCTCAAATGGTAAAAATGTAATATTAGTTAGCTATTAATTGTTAGAGCAATTAGGCTACATAGTGGACTGAATTGTGCGCAAGGATTGTGAAGACATTTACCCCTATAATAATAGGTATTAGAGCCCATTTTTGGGTTTTGTTGTGTGAATCAAAACTTATGAGGTATTAGTTCCAAGATAGCATTTTTTTACCTTGAGACAAGGATGGAATTTGTGCAAAAATTCCTTAGGCGTCTCTTGGATAAACATACCATTACTTTGTTTATGCAAATCTAAGGTCTATAGTAGGCTGTTGAGGATTTGAAAAAATTTATGGGAGATCGGTTCACCATTGTGGGTGAGGATGTTAAAATGCTCAGAATAGGATAGATACCATCAACACTAAGATCGACATTCTAAAGAATGTAGTTTGTTTTGGCTCAAGCAATGATCATCCACCTTTATCCAAGGTCAAAGTCCCCAAACCTATACCCTTTAGCGGTGTTAGAAGTGCCAAAGAGTTGGAGAACTATTTGTGGGATATGGAGACATATTTTCAGGTTGTGGAGGTCCCAAAAAGTGAGAACGTTTTGATCATTAGTATGTATTTGGCTAACTATGTGAAATTATGGTGGCATATTCTAATGATGTTATTACAAGAAAAATAAGATTGATGTATGGTATTTCTTGAAAAAAAAGTTGAAGGAAAAATTTTTGCCCTGTAACACTTCTTGGTTGGCAATATAGTTGTTGAGGAGACTAAAACATATTGGTCCAGCGTGGGATTACGTTAAAGAATTTAGTTCCTTAATGTTGGATGTCAAGGATATGTCAAAGGAAAATAAGTTTTTCAACTTCATGTCCAAATTACAAACTTAGGCCCAAGTTGAGATTTGAAGGCAAGAGGTTAAAGATTTATCATCTGTGATTATTGTCACTAATCAATTACTTGACTTTTCAGTTGTTGGTACATTGAACCTTGACCAAAAGAAGAAAACATTAGGAAAGGAAAACAAGAAAGGCAAGTTCATTAAAGATGGGAAATTTAAGAAAAAGTGAACACAAAAGGTGTAAGTGAAAATGAAGATAATAGAGCCATTGGTGGAAAAAATGAATAAAAATTTCTATATTTATAATAGTGACTATAGAATGAGAGATTGTCCCAAAAGAAGCAAGTTGAATGCTTTTATCACTCACAAAGAAGAAGTCAAGGAGGACTATAGTCCATCACGAGTGAACCCTTTGCAATTGTTGAGTGCAATTCAAGAAAGGCCTCATCCTAAATAGAGGCTTATGTTTGTCAAAGTTGTGGTTAAAGACAAAGAAGTGATAGCCATGATGAACTCTAAAACCACACAGAACTTTGTTTCAAAATAGGAAGTTCAAAAATTTGGATTGCGGCTTATGTCCCATAGTAGCCAAATCAAAGCTGTGAATTCGATAACTAAAATGATTAAGGGAGTTGCTAACTTTGATATGATGATAGGTTCATGGCATCGGCAATGTAGCTTGATGGTTGTCCCCCTTGATAATTTTGATATCATTTTTGGAGCTGAGTTTGTAGTGGCAGCAAAGGCAACCATGTGTGCACATTAAGGTGGATTATTGATATTAGATTAAGGCTGGCCTTCTTTTGTACATGGGGCGTAGATTTTTGAGCTAAAATTAAGTGGCCAACCGAGTGAACAAAAATCAAGATTAATTTTAGCCACAGAACTGAATGCAAGCTTAATGCATAGAGAAGTGACTTAAGTTACTGTAGAAAAATCCAAGAAGTGCCTGCTTCAATAAAAAAAGTATCAAAGGAGTTCACGAATGCTATGCCTCTTGAATTGCCTAAGAAGTTGCCTCCTAAATGGCTATTGATCATAAGATTGAACTGGAACTAGGTGCATGATCCCTTACTGGTGCTCCTTATTAGATGAGTCCTATAGATTTGATGGAGTTAAGAAAGCAGTTGAATGAGTTGTTGGAATCTGGGCTGATTCAAACTTCTAAAGCCTATTATAACTCCCTAGTGTTATTTCAGAAAAAAAAATAGAATGACTCATTAAGGATGTGCATGGATTATCGGGCATTAAATAAGGTAACAGCAAAAAAATTACTTTATTCCCGTTATCCTTGATTTATTTGATAGACTAATGTGGGCTAAGTATTATATAAAGATTAACTTAAGGTTCGATTATTGGCAAGTGCACATAGCTGCTTGTGATAAAGGAAACACCACTTGTGTCACAATGCATAATTCATATGAGTTTTTGGTGATGCTATTTGGCTTAACTAATGCTTTTGCCACTGTTTGTAATCTAATGAATGATGCTCTATGAGTACTTGGGCCATTTTATTATGGCATATCTAGATGATATCATTATATATTCTAAGTCCATTTAACGATCATTTGTAGCATTTGAGACTTGTATTTTAGAAATTATAGGAGTTCCAACTCTATGCAGAGAAAGAAATGTGTGAATTTTGTAAAGATGATATCACCTTCTTTGCATATATCATTTGACAAGGAAAACTTAAAATGGATAGGAAGAAAATGTAGGCAATGGTGGACTAGCCCATGACAATTAATTTATGTTCATTTATATGATTGACTAATTATTACAAATAAGTTATCAAGGATTATTCTAAGATGGTTAGAGCCTTGAAAAATTTACTGAAAAAGGATCAATTGTGGGAATAGATTGTTGCATGTGAAGTGCTTTTCAGTAGGTAAAATCGGTTATTGCTTCCAAGCCAATGTTTAAACTCCCTGAATATGATAAGTTATTATTATGCATGTAAATGCATTTGACTATGTAGTGAGTGGTGTTTTGGTGCAAAAGAAATGCGTAGTTACTTTTAAAAGCTATAAGTTGCAATGTATAGAACTACGGTATGGTGCACACGAAAATGAGATACTAGCAGTGATATGCTATTGGAAACAAAGTTTACTATTATGACTGACAATATTGCTAACACCTATTTTCGGATTCAAAAGAAGTTGATATGGAAATGGGCTCATTGGCAAGAATTCGCAGGGGAATTCAATTTTAAATAGTTGCATAGACTGGGTAAACATAATGAGGTGGTTAATACCTTGAGTCGAAAAAAAAATTGAAAATTTTATAGCTGCCTTGACGGTGATGGAAACAGATCTCCTAAAACAGATTCAAGAGGCATCCTAGATGGACTCGATATATAAAATGCTTACTAAACTCATGAAACCTAGCGAGATTTAAAAATAATGGCTGAAAGATAAGTTGTTATATGAAAAAGGTTGTCAAGCCTATATATCTAATGGATACTTGAGAAGGGAAATTTTGAGAGAGTTGTATGACCTAGAGTAGCAGGTCATCCTAGAATTAGCAAAATATTAGCTTTATTACCCTATCAATGCTATTGGCCTAAGATTAAGGATGATGTCAAGGCCTATGTGAAGGCTTGCTTAGTTTGGCAACCAGACAAATTCAAAACAATAAAAGAAATAGGCTTACTGCAGCCATTACCTATACTATAAAGGCCATTACATCTATCTCCATGGATTTCATTGTCGATTTTCCTAAGGTGCAAGGTATGGCTTCTGTTTTTGTTATTGTTGATAATTTTTCTAAATATGGTACATTTATTACTGCCCCCAATGCTTGTCTGATGGAGATTGTTGCAGATTTATTTTTTAGGCATATGGTGAAATATTTTGGGATACCTAAAGACATTATAAGTGATCGTGCCACTATCTTTATTGGCTTATTCTAGACTTCAATATTATTTAACTTCAAGAGAACTACTCTAAAATTTTCCATATCAAATCATCTCCAAGTTGATAGTCAGATAAAAAAGATAAATGCATTGTTGGAAGAGTATTTGAGAGACTACATTTCGTCAAGCTAAAAGAATTAGATAAAGTTACTTGATACGACTTAGTTTTGTATAACTTACATAAATCATTGATAATTGGCTTGAGCTAGTTTGAATTGGTTTATGGTTAGCAACCCTTAGTTCCACATGAGATTGCTTTGCAAACGATAGGAGACAAGTACTTTGCGACTTATCGCTTTGCAAGTGTGAGACAAGAGTTATTAGATGGAGCCCAAAATAGTTTGGACAAAGCTTAGCATAGAATGAAAAGATATGCTGATATGGGTAGATAGGATGTTCAGTATAATATGGAGGAGATGGTGCTTTTGAAGCTAACCTCACAAATCTGGAAAAAAATTAGCTTGAAAATGGTACATCGTGGTTTAGTGCTAAAGTATGATGGCCCATTTGAGATTGTGAAAAAAGTCGATAAGGTGGCATACCGGTTGAAGCTACAAGATTGGTTGAAAATACACCTTACATTTCATGCGAGTTTTCTTACCAAATATTTATATGATGACCATGCTTCTTGAGTGTGGGCCAAATGTGCTTCACCTATTATTTACCAATAATATGAGAAAGAAGTTCAGTATGTGCTGAATCACCAAACTAAGGGATAGAGCAAGAAATATTGGTGAACAAATGACCTTGTTTAGTGGAAAGGAGAGTTTGAGGTGGATACAACTTGGGAAATGAGAGTAGATCTTTAGCAATTTAAGAAATTTAACTAAAGCATACTGGTAGGTGAGGAGAACTCTATCTTCGACGAGGACGTTGAATTCTTACAGTAGGGATAGTCTGTTAGACCTGTGATTTGTTGGATGCTATTGGCATAGCAGCCTTAGCATGTTAATAAACAAGGGTGTTAGCTTGGTGTGGTACAATTATGACCAAGTATGGATTACTGTGGGCATTAGTTGGCTGGTTTCGTTTGTTTGCCTAAGGATTGCACATGATGGGCTGAACATTATGATGACTGTAGGATTGTTGGCTAAGTGATGCACATATATTTCAAGAAACCCATCTACACTCTGTGCAAAGCAGTGATGGGCATCCAGGTACATGGGTTGGGACTTGAGATTGTTGTGCGCCTAGGCTGGCAATAGGAACTCCACTCGTGCGCAAGTATATGCCACGCACATAGCAGTGACCTTTGTTAATTGACTCCATGATGTGGTCAGTTGACTAGACATCTAGCTAGCATGGAAAATCATGACCATGGCAAGCTTCTAGAATGTGTTCACATGGATGGTTGGTTACCAAGAGTAGTTTCACAGACTAGTGGGTGGCGGGTGGCAATTGCAGAGCGATTACTGGGATGAGCTAGCTCTTGCAGGAAAAACTATCTAGACACTATGCAGACTATTATTGGTCCAACTCAACCTATGCAGTTAGGGTTGTTAGGTGCACCATTTTTTACTTGTATAGGCATAAACCTCACAAACAAATTATGTGTAAAGGCAATGGTAATTCCTTGTATTCATTGATTAGCTTAATAATATGAGCTTGGAAATTTCCTGTACTTGTTTTGTGCTTCACCTTACCTTGTTGATTGCTTAAATTGTTACTTTGATTCACATTGGTGGCTTACTGCTTTCAAATGTTAAAAATATAGTTGTTGGTTAGTTGCTAATTATTGGAGCAATTAGGCTGCACAATGAGTTAAATTGTGCGCAAGAATCATAGTGAGATTTACCCCTATGACAACTCCCAACTCGTATAATTTAGTGAATAATCAAATTATTTCAATTAACTAATTCTATTATAATTAATTCCTTAATTGTAAGAACACAACAATCATTGTTACCATCCTATGAAAAACTAAGATATGAGTAAAATACTGAACATTTCCAATAACAAGTGCCATAAAAAGCCCTTCAATCATATAATTTCCTAGTTGGTTAGCATATATTATTTATTGATATCCAAATAATTCAATGACTATGTAATAACTCCCAATTACTTGATTGAACAATAAAATTAGAAAACTTATTTTCTAATATTCATACTTACTTTGCCAAGGACTTCCTAAGTTGAAAATAGTAGAAAAAGTAGAAGCTTGCCCCATTCATCCTACTGGGTGATCAGTTTTTTGTGGTCAACTTATTAACTTTCGCAAATCATCAATTCACACCAAATAATCCCTTTATGATTATACATGAAATTAGATAATAAATCAAACTGCACCATGGGTTCTTGAGTTTAAAAATTAACCTTGCACTATCTAATTTAAAAATTCGCTATTCGAAATATTTCATTGTCCTTTAGCAATTTTTAGGTTGCGTAGTTTAATGTACAACTTGTATATAAAAAGCCCCCATATACATGAATTACAATATCCACACAAATGTTAGTGAAATGAGATATTCTTTTTACTCGCATGCATTCTATATTCGAGTCTTGCAGAATCATTAATGTCATCAATATTATATCTTAATAATTCTCAACTTTGAGAACTCGAAGACTAGAGATATATGGCATATTTCATGATTGTCATAATATGTGTGATTATCTAGGGGTTCAATCTGAATTTAATTGAATGCAAGGGAAAACAAAGAATGAATGTTCTATTGAACAATATTGAATAACAAAGAATTTTGTGAGAGTAAAAAACAATCAATTTAGTTCAATTATTGAACACTACCTAACATCCCTTGGCACTGTACCCAATTCAAAGATAGACATTTTCACACATAAAAAATTTGGTCAGCTATGACTCAAATTCATGATTAGAATCCTAAAACTTAGCTTTGATAATTAAGGTAAAAGTTTCACCAAAATTTTTAACAAATTTTTTATTCTTTGTCTCGTCTAATTTTCTCTCAAAACTAGTTAACCTTTCAGCAATCTCCTACACTCTTTTATTTTGTTTCTTGTTTAAATGAATTATAACAAGAAAAACACTTTCATACAACACATAATTGCAAAGGCAAACATAATTTGCAAAGAACATGTCCAACTATATGTTTTACTCCTCGATTTCATTACACAGAAGCTAAGCTTGCACACACACTCAACCAAAAAACTTGCAAGTCAGAGACACATATAAACAAATAAGAAAATAATGCTACAATAGTCTCAATGCAATAAGAGCTACTATGTGTCTTGTGGTTGCTTGAATAAGTCTCATTGAATCGCTCCCACATACCTTGCACAAGCCATCAACATTGGCCTTCCCATGAGCTCACGTAGGTTATGCTCCTTGCACATTAATAATCACTACCCACAAGAATCTAACTCGCTAGACAACATCATTATAGATTTACACACATATTCTTGATGGCTTACTATCATACATAGAACCTTAGTATAATGCCACAATTCTATGAGCTTGGTCAATTCCTTAAATACATTGACTATAAACTTTTGCCCATATAGTTGACAACATGAGATGCAACATCAACCTACAATTGTCCATTCCCATAATGTCCAACATTACACCCACAAGTGGCTACAACTTAACTAAAATCTCACTCCTAGTCCACAGTACTGTGTGTGACATGGTCAGCCCATATGCCCAACTCAGCAGTATGAGCTATCAGGCAAAATTGACCAACATACCTAAATCAAACCATGCTATGCTCTTACTAATCCATTGGAAGCCATGGCTAGGGCTCAGGGATCACTGGGCAAGTAGAATCTTCAAGGATCCATACCTCTTTATATATAATAGGGCTTCCAAAAAAGAAATTATGATAGCATTAATTAAGAAAAGTTGAGAAAACAACTCCTCTTATCTCAATATCAATATATCTATTTGACCTCTAGTTTCCCCTCATACAATCTTTATGATGCATATTTCATTTGTCAGTCCTAATTCAAATAGAATTTCAGACCACCCACAGTAAGATGTTTGTACCTCACTTTGTTGCCTAAAGTCTGTATATAATTTATTATCACCTAATAGATCCTTATCCAACTATTTACTACTGATGCACGGCTGAAACCTCTATTGTCAAAATTAAATGTGCTTCTATCAACATGTCATGTGTTATCTTAATAGTTATTGTCCAAAAGCCGACGCTTAGTTAATCCCTATGCCACACTATATATGTTGGCCTAAGTGGCTAATACTTGGAAACCATAAGAAATAATTAGAGAAGAGAAAATAAAGCAAATAAGCGATTAGGGAAGTAGCATTAAATAATAACTTTGAATTAGAAAAATTGGTGACATAGATGCTTCAATATGAAACAACAAATATAAGTACACTATATTAGTTTCTAAAATGTGTTGTTGAAAAATTTTTCCTCAAAACTTTTACTTTTAAAGATCAAATAACATAATAGTGAAATATTATTCCATATAATATATAATATCGCTCTTAAATATATAGTATCACAGCTTATTTAGAAAAGTCATTATTTTTTTTCAATAATAAGTCACTACAAAAAAATATGCTTTAGTGACCAAATTTTGGTGATCGATTAAGTGGCCACTAATCAGTAACCGTTTAATGATCGATTAGTCAGAAATTTAAATACAATATTTTAAAAATATTAGTGACTGCGGTCACTGATCAGTGACTGAACTCTTTTTTTAGTCACTAACATTAGTAATTATATAAAGCAATCACTGATTCAATTACTAATGACCAAATTATTTTTCAGTCATTAATTTATGACCAAATTTTGTTTTGGTCATTGATTTAGTCATTGCTAATTACTGACCGTGTTTTTCAGTCAATAACAAATATAAAATTTTATTGTTTGCATATTCTTGTAATATAAAAGTATACAATTTATGTAACACCTCTATAAATAATAAAATATTATGTTTGTTATATATATATATATATATATAAATATTTTACAATAATACATGTACAAATAAAAATATGAACATATAAGTACATATATAAATATATAACCACTAAATATTTCTATATAATATCCATATAAAAACATTAATTTATTAATGTATATATAAATACACAAAGAAATAAAAAAAATAATATTCTTATACAAAGAGAAAAATGAAAAGTAATTAATCCATACATGTCAATAATATATATATATATATATATTATACATGTATTATGAGTAAATAAATATTTATAATATAATTAATAATATTATATATTAATTTGTATTTATTAGCATAAATACATATTACCATATATATGTGTGTAAACTATTTATTACTATACAAATTAGTGCATATATACTATTTTTTAATGTGTTTATAATTTATTAGGATGAAACATACCTAAAATTTAAAAATAATAGTTATAAATAATAAATATTGTACATTATTATATTGAAGAAATATTACACAAATATTGAATGAATAGTAGCTATTTTTGTTAAATTTTAAAATGCAAAAGAATAGTAATTTATACATAAGAATATTATAATTACTTTTTGATTTGTAAATATTTTATATTTTATATTGCTCGGACAAATGCATGAAAATGCATGTGGTATAGTGGTTAATTACTCTTTTCAATAAAACAAAGGACATGAGTTTGAATCCAAGATGATGCAAAGTCCAATATAAATATTTTTGACCCATTAAAATTAGTGACCGAAATATGTGGTTACTGATCAGTGACCGAATCAATGAGTGATACAAATTAGTGGCAAGGATTTTAGTGACCAATTCGATCGATCACTAAATCGGTCACTAAACCTGTTAGTGACCAATTTTTGCATATTTAGTGACCAATTTTGTGGTCACTAATACCCCTATTTTTGTAGTGAATATTGGGATCCAATAGAACGATTGTTTTGATAATTATCTATTTAGGTTAAAAAATTGAAAGATAAATTATTATTATTATTATTATTATTAATTCGTTTCTTGTCCATATGGACCACGGTATAACTCACATGCATGCATGATAAGGAGATTAATGGTCCCAGAATAAAATTGGCTTTTATCCCCTCATTTTGTGGTGTCTTTATATATACCTAAGAATCCAAACAGTTTTGGCTGACCATTAAATTATTTTGAACTTTGGTGAAGCAACTTAGCGAGCAAGATGGTCCCCAGTACCTCTAACACTTTAAAAATGTTTGACCCTTCTTTTTATCTTTTTATACATTGGCAAGGGTAGCTCTTTCATAATTTATTTTCCTCAATCGCCCAAGTTGACAAATTCTATATTCATGCTTGGGATTGGAAAAATCCCAACTAGAAGTCCTGATGCACCACCATAGTATGAGATCTTTGGGACTATATTTTTGGCAATACTTGAAAACTGCCGTTGATACATTTGGAGCCATTTGGATAAACAACCTTCATAATTGTATATATGCAAATTATTTTTGAAGATCATCTCTCTCTCTCTCTCTCTCTATATATATATATATACATATATATAAATAGAGGTAGTTTTCTTTTTCATTTTTTAGGGGTTGTGTTACCATCATCTATGAGTTAGTTTAATATGTGTCGTATATAATCCTTCCTTCAAAAACATGTTAATACTTTATGTGGACAATTAATATATTAAATTACCCATTTTCATAAAAATTAGATAGCTGGCCTGATTATTGCAATTAGAATTTTTGATTAAATCTTTTCTTCAATTATCGTCCACTAAAAAAACATAATGTACTACTAAAAACAAAAAAATATGTAATAATGTAAAACTGAAGTGATGATAATTTTTATTTTGTTACTAATAATATTTTCTAATTGACAATAAATTTTATTTTGTCAAAATATAACTTAATTGTAACAAGAAATATGTTGTAAGTTGTCACCATAGACAATTAGCGACACACTTATAACAGTAATAAATTAGTGAAAATAAAATTGTTGCTATATTTGTAACAAAATTTTCATTGCCACTATATTGTCGTCAAAAGTGTATTAGTGGTTAATGATGACAACTTGAATACTATTTTTGTCACCATTTAGTTTGTAAAAATCAATAGAGTGACAAAACAATTTTTTTTGTTCGTAATAGACAACTTGTATTGTCGCTTTTTATTTTATCATTAATTTTTTTTTCTCATAATAATTTGGAGAAAATTATTCAATTAAAATTTCATCCCGCAAACCAATAATATTCCATCATTGTTTTCTTTTTCTCTTTTTTCCCCCTTGTATTTAATCCGACCGACTACAATGAATATGGGCGGTCTCCATGCTTGGAGGTTGATTTTCTGTCGACCTTCAACAGTAATGTCGATTTAACTTAGGCCTGTGGGTGTGGGAGTTTTTTGGAGTCAGGAATCCTTACTCGTTGGGCAACGTCTGGCTCGACCGATTTCTAATATCAACTCTAAACCCGCATACAAATATCAAAATAATTAAATTGCGTTTGATAAATTTCATTTTCAGCAATAATTTGGTGTGTCCGTTTCGCATACTTGGATTTCGTCCGGTAGTACATTAAATAATTAGCTGTCCTGCATTGGAGCACCACCTTAAAAGTCATCCATATGGCCACACGCATCTTAACTATGACAGCGCTACAGCGGAGAGCGTGTTCACACTAATACATGCATCTCGTATCTGCCAAATTTCATTCAAATAAAATTAGTCAGTTTAATATATCCGAAAATTACAACTTCTATTTGTTTGGTAAATTCTCTATTGCAGGGAACTTTTGTTCCCAATCCTTGCTGCCACCCTTCTTGTTCTTGTTTCTGTTTCTGGGGGCTTATGTTCAAGATCATAATTTTTAATTGAAAAGGTGATTGAAGACCCAGACGACGTATGGTGCTCGCTATGTTTATTTATTTAAAATATCTTATAAGATTTTATATTTTATAAGATGCTTTTGAAACTAATTATAAGATGCTAGATCTTGTTCAAAAAATAAGCTAAGCTAATCTTAAAATATTTGGATAAAGTAAGATTTTAGAACTATAAAATATTGGTTATGAGAACAATATGATTGAAATTATGAAAGACGGTTCTACAAGCATTAATTAATTGGGCCCACGTAGCCTAAATTCCCAAGTTACAAAATTTCACTTTCCATTCTTCTATAAAAAATTTATGTTTCCTAATCCTCTTTTCTAATTTTCTCTATTCTTCTTTTATGTTACTACTTTTATGCATGTTGAAATAAATATTAATTCAATTGCTCTCAAGGCATTAAGTTAGTATTATTAATTCATGAATCAATAAATATTTACTCTAAATTAATGCTTCAAACATATATTTCCAATTTCTAGTTCAAATTAATATATTTATACTCCTTTCTACTCCTACCTTGTCTTCAATTTTGGTGTAAAAAATATGGAATTCAATGAAAAGGACTAGAGTAGGAAAAATATTCAACATTGAGGCGATAAAGTGATGATTTTAACATTAGAGATAAAAGTTGACATAAAACCTAAACTTTAGGGAGTACAGAGACAATTTTCCCTATTTGGGGTCTTACCTTAGCAGTCAAACCAAAATGTTTTGGTGCCAATGCTTCCACATCCCCATCCATTATAAAGAATCTCTGCAGCACCAACCTCAAACAATAAAATCTAGAAATCAGGACTTTTTGTGCACTCAACATAACAGGCGATATGAATTCTTTAATATTTTTGTTATATTTATTGATGTACATGTATAAATTAGATAGTTGTGATAGAGAGAGAAAGGAGACTACCATATAGAGAAAAAAATTAATATATATATATATGTATATATATCCATTTCATAATCATTCATTTATGCAAATTAGCATTTTTGACGTACTCCATTCGTGTGTCAAAAGTTTTTATACTATAAAATAAATTCATTAACTTTTCTATATATAATACAATAATTTTTTTAATAATTCTAATTTATTTATTTAAATATTTACGATAGATACAAGAAAAATATGGTGATAAAGTATAATAATAGAAAAAAGAAAGAGAAAAGGTAAAAAATTTGAGAGAGGGAAAGTGAAAAGAAAATTATTGACCTTTTGATCCAATCATGATTTTGACGATAACTAGCCCACCTTTGGTACTACTAATTTTCTCATAGCAATTTTAATTCCCTCGATGCAAAGAATTAAACAATAGTTGATATATGATCTAGTTTCAAAAAAATGAAATGAATGAATGAATGGTTTTTAGTCAATGAAAAGTAGTCGCGTAACGCTCATTGATAAGGCCACAAGAAAGATTATATTTTTCCACCAAAATGACCTAGGAACTCAAATTGTCACACTTCAAATTTGAATTAATTATTCAATTCTACTGTAATGTAAAAGACTGGGTTAGGATTACACCCGAAAAGATTTGAATTATGATTGCGCTTGCAAAAATCTAAGTTAAAATTGTTCCTCAAAAAATTTTTGTATTATTTTTATTTTATCTTGTAAAAAAGCAAATTAGCATAGTGAATTTTCCACAAAATTCTAAGTTGCAAAATTTAGATAAAGCACTAGGATTAATTGATCTTCTGGAAGCTCTCTAAAACCATGTGTTCCTTATTTGCTTTATTCCTTACTCATTGTTTTGTCATTGATTATTACACTACATAATGTTTATTACGCTGCTTATTAGTTAATAATCTACTTAAGAATTGCAAGTATTGAATCACACATGATCAAAAAGCAATCATTCCTACAAATATTCCAATGTGCATAAAAAGTTAAAAGAAGCATAATTCATCCCCCTCTTATTCTCAACTCTATACTATAGAAACTAACTATCTTGTGATTACATTTTAAAATGGGTTAGCTTTGTCAATTCATCAAGAAAATACCAAACTAATTATTAAGGCCCTTGCATATTATAAATTAGCAATTTTTGCGCACTTAATGCATTTGCTAAATTTTTTATAATGTGAAACAAATAGACAATTCATTTATCTTTTATATAATAACACAATTTTGTAATAATTGTAATGTATTTATTTTAATTTTTAGGATAATTTAGAAAAAAAATAAGACAAAGTAAAATAATTAAGGATAAAGGAAAACTAAATAATTAGAGAGGGAAATAATTTAGAGAGACAAAAGGAAAAAAAAAAGACTACCTAGCTTGTCATTAATTTTTCAAGTGTAAATTTTGTCAACTCATTTGAAAACATACCAAGTTAGTTATTTTAAAATTTTGGTGCTTTCTATATAATATAATTAAAGTTTTGGCATATTCAATATATGTGTTAAAATTTATAGGAAATAAATAAATAAATAAAATATTCAATTTTTTATGTGTCATTTTTTTTAATATTTTTGATACATTGTTTTTAAATATTTAAGACAAACAAAAGATAAAACTAAGATAGAAAATAATAGAAGAAAAAAAGAGAAAAGGTAAATAATTGAATAGCTTAACATTATCAGACAGAGGGGGGGAAAAGTATCTTCTCACTATTTTTTAAAATTGAGTTAATTTTGTCAACTTATAAAGAAATAAACCTTTAATGCCCTCACACTTATATATAACTAACGATTTTGGCATATTCCATGCATGCTTTAAAATTTTTATAGTATAAAATAAGTTAACATTCTATTTTTTTCTTATAATTCTACATCTTGTTTTAGTAATTTCAATACATTCATTGAAATTTTTATATAAATAAAAATAAAAGATTATGATAAAATGGTAACAGTAGCTTAGAAATTAGTGGATTGTAAATGATAGTTATTGTATAAATTTTATTTATGAAAATTAAAAAATAAAAATAATTGAATTTTAGATAATGAATATCGACAATACTTTTGACTTTTCAATGGTGGATAATTCTTTGATGGATAACCAATCGGATATTTCATAAATCAAGTGGGCTCCTTTGCTTTTCAAATATGGAGGGGGGACAAGAAACAGGACAGAAGTGCACACCACCCCAATATCATTTGACACCACTACTATTATTTGTGACACTCTGCACCCGTAATTACCTTATAGAAAAACCTGCCATGAGTTGTGAGAGCAATGGAGGCCTTAACGACATCATCGACTGGTTCGAGGAGGTTGCCGAGAAAGCAGGAGCTGTCCAGACGGAGACACTGCGCAGAATTCTTGAACTAAATTGTGGGGTGGAGTACCTCAAGAAATGGCTGGCAGATGCCAATGTTCAAGAAATGGAGTCAAGCGCATTGGAATCCCTTTACACCTCTTTGGTACCTCTTGCATCCCATGCTGACATGGAGCCTTACATTCAACGAATTGTCGATGGAGAGACGGAGCCCCTTATCACTCAAGAACCCATTACAACCCTCTCACTAAGGTTATTTCCCATTAGCCCTCTTCTTCTGAGTTTCATGACACTTTCTTGTCTATTTGTTGAGTTTTATGGAAAAGAATTGCTTTCTTGTAAGAAAAAGTTGTCAATAAAATGATTGAGTCGAAAAATTGTAGTTGATTAGATGTTTCTTTCATTTTGAACAAACATCAAACTGTGTTTTTGGAATTGCATAATCCGGCAGAAAAAGTTCATTTTGTTTCCACATGCCTAATTAATGCTTTCTTGTTTGTTAACTTGCCTTTAGCTCTGGTACAACCGAGGGAAGACAGAAGTATGTACCCTTTACTCGCCATAGCTCCAAGACCACTCTTCAGATTTTCAAACTGGCAGCAGCTTATAGATCAAGGTTTTACCTTGAATGATCCCTCTAGTCATATCATCATCAGGTACTATGAATTGCATCCTTAATTTTATACTTGCTCACATGTTGTAATAACGGTGACAGCATATATCCGACTAAGGAAGGGGGAAGAATCCTTGAATTCATATACAGCAGCAAACGGTCTAAGACAAAGGGAGGGATAACAGTAGGAACAGCCACAACTCATGTCTTCATGAGTGAGGAGTTCAAGATTAAACAGCAAGAAACAAAGTCCTTCACTTGTAGCCCACAAGCAGTCATTTCAAGTGGAGACTATAAACAGTCCACTTATTGCCATCTCCTCCTCGGCATACACTTCTCCGAACAGGTGGAATACATAACCTCCACCTTTGCATATAGCATCATCCAAGCGTTTAGATCTTTCGAAGAGATTTGGAAAGAGATTTGCAATGACATTAGAGAAGGAAGTCTAAGCTCAAGAATCACTATCCCGGACGTGAGAAAAGCTGTCCTTGATATAATCAATCGTCCTAATCAAAGTTTGGCTTCAAGTATTCAATCCAAGTGTGAAGAATTGGAAGGAGCGGATTGGGTTGGGCTGATTCCTAAGCTCTGGCCTAACGCAAAATATGTTTATTCAATCATGACAGGATCAATGCAGCCATATTTGAGTAAACTTTCGCATTATGCTGGGAACTTGCCTCTTGTGAGTGCAGATTATGGGTCCACCGAGAGTTGGATAGGAATAAATATAGATCCTTCTTCACCACCGGACAAAGTTACTTTTGCAGTTATACCCACTTTTTCTTACTTTGAATTCATACCACTTCATAGACAGAACCAAGGTAGCAAATCAGCTCATCATGTTGATGACTTTATAGAAGATGATCCAGTGCCGCTATCTGAAGTGAAGATTGGACAGGAATATGAGATTGTGCTAACCACTTTCACAGGTCAGTAATTTAGTTTGATCAATTTTTATAAAGAGAATATTTTGTCATTTCAATCTTTTTACTTTATCTTTCAGTACCACTACAAAGTACTCTATTGTCTTTAAATTTTTTTCAAATGAATTTAAAGCATAATTGAGTGATAATATACATATATATATATATGGCTTGAAGCTCAGGAAATTAAATCCCTCATGTGATCCAAACTGAGGAAGTCATTTATAGCCATTCATTTCTCTATCTAGTACATCATGGACCATATGTAATGCAGAGATATGCAGATGTGTTGTCAACTTTAAGACAAGCCAACTAGTTGGATATGAACATGGTTTGTCCATGATTTGAAAGACATTGAATCCATGAAAATCAAATCCCTTTCTGCCATGATTTATTACTTTGTATAAGCAAGGCAAATATATGATTAGAGGTCATCGTATTATCAATAATTCTCCAGTTTTACCATATATAACACTAACTAATATTGGTATAATTTTATACCATGCGCAGGGCTATATCGGTATAGACTCGGGGATGTGGTAGAGGTGGCGGGTTTTCACCGGAACACCCCAAAACTTAACTTCATATGCAGGAGAAAGTTAATTTTAACCGTAAACATCGACAAGAACACTGAGAAAGACCTCCAATCAGTGGTGGAAAGGGGTTCACAAATACTACGAAACTCAAGAGCAGAGCTGGTCGATTTCACAAGCCACGCGAATGTGGCGAAGCAGCCGGGCCACTACATAATCTACTGGGAAATCAAAGGAGAAGTAGAAGAAAGGCTACTTCGAGAGTGTTGCAGGGAAATGGATGCTTCATTTGTTGATCATGGATATGTTGTCTCCAGAAAGACTAATTCCATTGGCCCATTGGAACTTTGCATTGTGGAGAGAGGAACTTTCAAAAAGATTATGGAGTATTTTATTGCGAATGGGGCTGCTTTGAGCCAGTTCAAGACTCCTAGATGCACTAGCAACCCTGTTCTCCTCAGGATTCTCAATGTCTGTACCATAAAGAAATTTCAGAGCACTGCCTATGAGTCCTAGGTCTAGTTTTCACTTCATCAAATATATCCTTACGATTGTGTCCTAACTGATGCTTCCACTTGGATGAATGAATTAATGCAGTATGAAGTTAAATTTTATTCTATTTTATTTATATACATGCACACACACATATATATATATTAGAAGTTCGTTAAGATTCAAATTCTTAAACTCCTATTTTATTTAAAAGACCTATTTTGCTGGTCATAAGCCACTCGACTTTAGCCAATCTCTATTACATAAGATTACATCATCTAAATATCTTCTTGCTGGGGTAAGGATATTTAATTTCTTTTTTAATCTTTTTAGAGTATATTTGTTGGTTTTTAAAATAAAAGAGGTGATTACGCTTTAAAAAAAAAGCGTTAGAGATTTTACACAATCTTAGTTGCTTTGTTAGCGTATATATAATTTCCACCAACCTTGTCTTGGAGTGTGGGCCGTGTTCTATATCTTGAAGGAATAATTTCCACATACTTTGGGCATATGATAATATCACATTGGACGGTGACCTGCATATGCTGCGCCAATACAACGACGCATAGACAAATGCTGAAAATCGTAAGAGGCGACACCGCTGTACTAAATTAAAAAGAATAATAATTGAATATTTTGACATTTAACTTCTAAAATAAATATGGTTTTCACATTTGCATTGGTAACATCTGAAATTCAATTTTTAATTTTTTAATACATGTACATATATTAAAAAAAACTCCTCAATTAAATATTAATGTCATAGTAATACAAGAAAAGTATAGTTTCTATTTCTTAATGCTTAATAATTAGTGCATATAGGTTGAGTTGTATTATTAAAAAGCAATAAAAATGAAAAATGAATTTAATTGTAAATAAATAATTTAAAATTTAAAGTGAATTGTAGCTACGTTCTTTGATGTTTGGTGTAATTATCAAAAGATTCTCATAATTTTTTAAATTACAAATAATATCCTAACATCTTGCGTCATCCAAAAATAAATACTTCAACTATTAGTTGTGGTTAGGATTTCTTGAATGTGTCGTTAAAACAAGTATGTGAACTTTCAAAATTATCCTTGAGAATAAATTGTAATATTTAAGTTCTTTAAGGTAGTATTTTGTAATATATTTAAATTTTGAAGAGTTAATTGTAATATTGTTGTATTAATAAAAACATAAATTTGTTTATAAGCATCTTGATACTACTAAGAATGACTACAAAGGCAATTCGATAAATTAACTAAAAGTGGTTCAATAACTTAAAATCAATTAACCAAGTACAATAGTCAAAGAGCCTGAAGGACAAGCTAAGCCTCCAAAAAAAAGGGTAGAAAAACTCAAATAGCATTAATCCCATCGAGAATAACATCTATAGATACTAGATCCCAAAATGAACTTGGGAAGAGAAATCATTCGCCGAAAGTCACAAATTTGGAGAACTTTCAAGAAGAAAAGATCTTACTACACGTGTCCTAGAGGAAATAACCAAGAAGAATCACTATCTACTGAAAAGAAACCTGCTCTATTCCCATGCACCATCATTTTGGCACCATTTGTGAGAATTCAAGAAGGAAGTAGGAATGCTGAGAATGCAGACAAGATCCATGTGACAATTTAATTAGTCTTGCTAACTTAAAAAATTAAGTTGGTTTAATTAAATTGAGGGGTCAATTTAATTAATTGGAAGATCTAGTTTTGGAAGGTAGATTTAAATGGAAGAGTCCATTTAAAAGCAAGTTGTAATTTTAATTTTCTAATTAAAAGAAAATTTTAACTAGTAGAAATTAATTTTCTAATTAAAATAGGATTTTGATTAGTAGAAAGTGGGTTCCTAGTTAAAATAGAATTTTAATTAATAAAAACTAATTTCTTAGCTTGCAAGTTAGCATGCAAGTGAGAAACACCTTATAAAAGGCCCTCTCATTCCCCTATGGCCAACCACTTGATGAGATAGGATTAGATCTCTTTCTCTCAATTTTGTTGTGAACAAATAGCTCCCTCCCAAGATTCTCTCCTAATATTCTCTCTCTTCCAAACTTGCTTTTCCCTCTTAAATTCCTTCTTTTTTTTCATTCTTTTTCTAGCCTAGGAGTGAAAATTGGAGTGATTATAAGGCGTGTGGATACCTTTAGAGATACCATGTTTGGGGTATTATTGTTGGTAAACAAGGAAAATCCTTTGAAGAAGAATTCTTCATTGCAATTGGTGGTTTTTGGAGGTTTGATTTGTCAAATTTTGTTGATGCACTTGGAGCACGGTTTGGAGGTGGAGGCCTTTAAGTTGCTGTAGTTTGAGGCCAAGGAGTGTGGAAGCAAGAACCAAGGAAGGAGAAATAGTAGATCTTCAATTGAGGAGCAAAGTAGTCACTTGAAGCGTCTACACTTGATTTTTTTTTTGAAGAATCAATCAAGGTAATTGATTTTTCTCCCAAATCCATCTTTAAGGCATAAAATAAGATTCTAAGTATGTGGTGTTACAAATTATTTTCAAGTGACAAGGTTTTAAATTTCGTTGTACAATTGAATCCTTACTTCACCACATGCATTAGGGTTTGAGGTTGGCGTTGATGTGGGGTGGATTTCTTTGGAGGGTTTCATATATCTATATATATATATATGTTAAAGAGTATATAATATATTTGTATATATTTATATTTATATAAATATGTTATATTTATATGCATATTTGTATGTAAATATATACAAAAGCGAAAAAATAAATAAATTGGAGAAAGTGAAAATAAAAAAAATTAAAAATAAAAGTTTGGTATGACAGAGATGAAAGAAAATATATGAAAATATAGGAAAGAAAGATAAATCTATATATGTATAAATATGTATATATAAAAATATATACTTATGTATAAAGAATATTGAATATATTTGTATATATTTATATTTAGATAAATATATTTATATTATATACTTATATTATATTTATACATAAATATATTGTATATAAATATATAATTATGTGTATTATATTTATATAATATATACATAAGTATATTCAATATTCTTTATATATAAACATATGTTTATATTAAAAAAATAAAAATTTTGAGAAAATAAATAAATTAGAGAAAATGAAAATAAACAAATAAAAAATATTTTTAAAAAATTAGAAATAAAAAATTGATGTGAAGGAGATGAAAGAAGATATATGAAAATATATATAGAAAAATAAATAAATCAATAAATTGAATTGAAAATATATGAAATAATTGAGGGTAGTACAATTTTAATATATCAAACTTAGAGTTAAATTGCATCTAATAAGGGGAAAGAAATGGTGTGCATAATTTTCTAAAGCACAAAGGGGTCTTTTGCTGGCCCGCCTCCCTCCCCCAAAAACCCCTTTCTTCTTCTTCTTTTTTATCCCCTCCATATGGGGATTTTTTGCCCTTTTGTATTTTCAAAAGGGAGCAAAATACAATTTGCCTAATATTTTGATTACCTAATCCCTATGGGCTTAAGAGAACCTGAATAATCTCGGAATATTTTGGGGATGTTTTTGTTATATTTGTTGGGAAATGAATTTTTGGGTAGAATTGGGGAATATAAAAGTGGTATTGAAGAATTTGATGGATTTTTATTTATACTTTGGAGAAATAGGTACAAAACTTTTGGAATATTCGTTTATTTTTTAGGAGAGAATATTCTTTACTGTAGCTATCAAGTAACACTTTAAATCCTTTATTTCATCTTCAATTCAAACTTCATGTATATATGACAAGTTTATTTGATTCATAATTAATTATTTTTATAGAGAAATATTTAATACACATGTCATATATACATGAAATGAAGTAGGAGATGAAATAGGTAATAGAATAAAGAATTTATGGAATTGAGCAATATTTTTCATTTTATGAATAATAATTGAAAATATATGATATATATAGGTATGTATATGCAATGATGCAAGTTTGGGGAACTGAAAAGGAAAGTAGAGGGCATTTTGTAAAAAATCTATTTTAACATTTGAAGCCAAAAATAGGTGCATGTTTGGGAATGTTTTGCCAAATAAAAGTGTTCTGTCAAAACATAATCAAACATTGCTCTAATATTTTTGTTTAGTTCCTAATTATTTGGCTTGATGATGAAATTACAATAACCTTTTTCTAATTTTTGACTAACATTAGGTAAGAACTTTCAAGTAAAAGAATAATAGACAAAATGGGAGATTCACGATTAACCAAGTAGATGATGGGTCTTTAATCAACTCTCATTAATTTTCATACATAAATAAATTGCAACTAGAATATTTCATTCACAATTATCCATGTATAAATAATAAGGCAAAATGAAAACAACTATATACATGATTACCATAGCAACTCAAATCTAACTATTACTCTAGTGCTATTATAATGTACAAATTTCATATTGGATATATAATATCTCATTCAAATTAGGAATTTTTAAGTAGCGTAATTTGGAGCAGTTGTTACCATAACAAATGCCAATGCAAATATATATATATATATGTATTAGTGTATCTACACCAATGTTCATGAATTAAAACATTCCCTCACGAGTATATATTATACGTGTGATGCGCTTGAAAGTCGCTTATATTGAAAAGGGTAGTGTTTGGGATGAATTCGATCAGAGAGATTGAGTATTCAAAGCTATATTTCTCTTGAGGTCTGAGATCTGCAATCACAACACACGTTAGACTAGCCAAGATACCCTCGGCTAAGACACTCTTATGCTTAAATTAGTTCTAGTCGAGATATAGTAATCGAACAGAATACTGAGAGTGTAGAGGGTTTATGGCATATTTGGCTACCTTGAGCGTGGTTGAGTATGAAGTATTTATAGCCTTCTCCAGGCATGATTTGACCATGGTGCCTTTATCAGGTGTATTGACTTTCGTCTTTGCCGGGGTGTTGATGGTCATTCCTTGTCCAGATTCCGGTATTGTTTCAGTTGGCTGAATCTCTTGTTTTCTAGGGTGAATAGTATCTCTAGAAATGTCTCCCTACCAAAGGTGGTAGCAGGGTTGGCAAAGTTGGTGGTAGCGACTATACCGGTTGTCATGCGTCATTAATGCGGCGGCATGCTGCTTGTCAGACTAATAAATGCGGCACATCCAGGTCAACGCTGGAGTAGGTCTTGAGGTTGATACATGCAGACCAAACCTGACTGTTAAAACATCCAAAATAGTCCTGAGGTCGATGCGGATCGATCACGGATTCTATCAAGTATGGTCGATACAGGTCGATCAGATGATCCCTGATAGGCGATCTGACCCAAACTTGATGTTGGGTCTCCTGAACTATCCCACTTGATGTTGGCCCTGTTGGATCTACTGGGTTATCCCATATCAACATGTAAGTATCGTAAAATCATCAACGTCTGGTCTAGAAGTCCTCAACTTGAAAAGTTTAAAGGTCAAAATTATATATGCATGGTTGACAATTGCCATCAAATCCACACATGGGGCTCGACTGTAGCCACGTGTAATTTTTGAATTCCATTTGGATTTAAAAAAAAATACAAATAAAGAAGAAGAAACGGTTATTATATTAATATTGAATAAATAAGCATATTTTAAATGACTACAGATACAGTAAATCTAATTGAATCGACCAACCATGCTCTTACCGAAAGAGTCAACTTCTAATCTATGCATACTTAGGCTGCAACTGAAAGAATGATAAAACTAAAATAAATCAGATTAACAAGTCTACTGTGGTATCACAATGCTGCCATGACAGTGGACCTTGCCACCTCCATCTTCATTTCTGCAGTTTTTCCACTCCCTCTAAAGTACATGTAAACTTCCTGCATATATATATATATATATTAATACTAGAAATGAATAGCGGAGAAAAGCCGAGGTAGAAAATGAGGAGTGACAAAATTGACAGCTATATATCAAACCTGAATCACCCATATGCTAATCAACGATTCAATGCAAAATAATCCAAATCCGATAAAGTAAAATACCTGTGAAATTGACAATGTTTCAGACGCGGGAGGCCTCCTCAATATTGAATTAAAATATTCATACATAACAGAGTAATTAACAAGAGTTAAAATAGGAATTTTCCAATCAAAAGTGAGTTTTTTTTCACTTTTCCGATTTTGCCATCCATGGAATATAATATTCCAATTAAATGCCAAGAAAAAAGTAATTTCTCTCGAACTGCATCCTGTGCCTCTAAAATGACTACTTTCTTTTCAAACTGCAAAACTAAAAATAATTCCTTTTTGTTGTTTGGGAAGCAGAAATATCAACTTCTTACGAGCAGCTTGTTTGGTTTCATTTCAAAAACACCCTTTTCAAGATTTTTACTATTTGAAAACAGAAATTTATCAATGTATTCCTTATTTTCAATTTTAATTTCTTCTAAATCTATTCTACCATCCTATTATCACATTAGTCAAATTCAAATTCTATTTAACATAAAATACTCACTATCATTCTAAAGTTACTACAAATACACATATACTTTAAAAATTAAATCTTTTAAAGATAAAAAACGAAATATAAATTTTCTAAATTTTCAGCCATATTCCTATTCTTATCATTATTCACAAAACATCCAAATAAAAATTTCATTTTTATTTTTAAAATTATAAATAATTTTTCAACCTTTAAAGATATATATTAAAAACAAAAATTGAAAATGAAAACGTATCCGAACGGGCACAAAGCCATGGGAACTAATGATGGCAACTTGTAGTCGTTGGGCATGCCCAAGAAAGCTAACGAACTTCCTAACAACAGCCTTACCCCAACCAGAGCACTTTCACTTGAAAGTCCAATTGCAGGTAAAATTCCACTGTCATCATAAAAATCGGAAAAGCATCAAGAAGAAATAACCATAAAAATGACAAGCTTTATATATATATATATATATATATATATATAGAGAGAGAGAGAGAGAGAGTTACATACGTCAATGAATTCCCTTCAAAGATTACTGGAGGAGCAACGGCCGCGAAGATGCAGAAGCCAATGTGGAACTGCATAAAAACAAAATACAGAAGCAAGTATGTCAAAAATAACAACAGTCGGGGGCAATCGATCGAAGCGTCTAAAGAATTAACGTGGCTGCGTACTAACCGAGTAACACAAGAAAAACAAACCAAACTTTATCGCACTCTCAGTCCTGCATCGATCGAAAAGAAAAGAGAAATAAAATTGGAGTTTAACATACACTAGCATTATCATATATAACATATATGAAAAAATTGTAAAAATAGGATGCTGACTATATATGTCCAATTTGCAATGTAGCACTAGAATTTGGGTTAGTACAAAATTAGAACCAAAATTCTTAAAAATTTTCAAAAAAGAAAAAAAGAGAGAGAGAGAGAGAGAGATTGATAACCGACAAGCACAATTAGCACTGGATATATCTTATGTGGCGCATGCATAGAATACTTCCAACAAACGCCACACAGCAATTACTGACATTAACTGTGCTTTTTGATAACCCATATCCTTCTTTTCAATTTCTTTAGAAGTTCTTGCCATAATTTTGTACTACCTCAACTTTTGGTCCTACATTAATAGTTATACTCCTATTTTTATGATTTTCTTTAACATGTATTTATAGTTCTTTCTGCAGAGAAGATAGCCAATCAAAGAGTGGATACCTCATTGCACGATAAAGCGGACGGTACCACAACACATACGCTCCTGGAACAAATGCTACCAAGTAAATGATAGAGAGCAACCAAATTGTTGGACCTGCAAAAGATAAAAGCATGTGTGTACATATATTCAGCTAAAATGGTTAAAAAGACTGTTGAAAAGGCTGAAGAAAGTTGCAGAATTAATCTAATTAAGCATAAACCTTCTCCATGGACCCAAGCTAAGGTAGTTGCTATTACATTCCATATAAGGCAACCTGCCAGACCTGCAAAATATATATCAAGCCAGCAGGCAGCAACTAAGGAATCCATTAGATAAAAGAAAACTGAATGCTTCAAATACAATATATCATTCCTGCATGATATCATTGCCACAGGACCATCATACAAATTTGTGAAATGCAGGAAGTAAAAGAGTTTCACCTTCGATTTTCCTCAATATATCTCCACATCAACTTTTCAAAATTAGTCTTGCAGGTCATAAAATTAGTTCACGTGACCTATGAAATTCACTTTTTTGCATCTTTAGCCTTTATAATTGTAAGCAAATTTGTAGACAAAGTCTTCACTAGCTAAATCTGATTCCCCTAATTCATTTTGTCCATAATTTAAGTGCTCAATCTTTTGAATTGTCAACAATAATATTATTTAACGGTGCCTAGAATACAAAATCGAATTGTAATGATACAACGTAAGAAGATCTTTCAAATCTATTGGCTTTGCTTCTTTTTCCTTCAAACCCACTGTTAAATCTTATTCCTTATTTCCTCGGAAGAAGTTTTTCCACCAAATTATTAAACTATTAGGTGATTTGCCTCCACATTTTATCGACCTAAAAAATTAAAATCTAAATTTGTAGCCTCAATTATCAAGTTTTAATACCACTCATTAGACACAAATTGAAGCAATCAAAGTCTAAAATTTAATTCATACAAAAATTATAAATAATACTAACAGACTTATAAAAGTATTACTTGGCAAAATTAAAAAGTAAAATCTATTCTATAGACTTGCATGGTATAGCAAAATGTGCCTACGTCCATGAGAACATTTGTACCTTAATTTACTATGACAGAAATTTATTCGTGCAAGATAAATTGTTGAACTTAATGTGCAACTTAATTTGAAAATAAGATACATCGTATGTACAGCTATTCTCAAATTACTAGAAACAATCTTTAATCCTTTTGTATTTTCCTGCTCATTACTCAAAATAAGCTTCTTTAACTACTACTCATTTTGAAACTAGAAAATCTAGTGTTTGAAAATGATAAAACTAAATTCCTCTAGAAGCACATAGAGCAAAAACGGATTTTGGAACTCATTAATGATACGTCGCCTGGGAAACTCCACATAAAATTTCATACCTAAAAATGTTGTCAATGTAACATATTGCAGCTTCTGTAGATGAATAGGGATTTCATTTGCAATGTCGTGATGAATAATTGGGTAAAATGATGGCCAATTTATTTCCTCAATCACAACTCCAGCTGCCAAATTAAAGGAAACAACAAATTCATTACTATGTTAAACCTTGCATTGTAATAATTATTTAAACCTATAAAATTGCTAAAAGGTACGAGCACGCGTAACAACAGAAATTTACATCGTCCAAGGGCGTCTTCCCTCCTTTTCAATTCCTACACAACAGCATAAAAACGTACTGGTTAAAACGTAAATTAAGTATCTTAAGGCAAGAGAAATTAAGTAAATATGAGTTCTACAAAACTATGTAAATCTAAGCCACGGCGCAATCCGTACTGAATAAAAAAAAAAAAAAAGAATTTATGATATATATATATATATATATTCTTTAATTTAGTATACAAATCAAACTATTGAAATCCAATTCTTGGAATTAAAAGTCTTGGGTAGAATTTATGAACCATCTGAGATGGAACATATTTTGTTTGTAACTCTAGAAAATACATATTATTTTTGTACTCTTGAGCATTTTGCATACACATGGTGCTGCGCTTATGCAATTTATCCCATCGTAAAAGAAGAAGTTACTCTGAGAGCTTTTGTCGATATAGGCTAGTTTGGTGTAAAATGCCAACTTTAATCAACATGACCACATTTAAAAAATCTATAAGAATAAAGGAAACAAGTTGGCACAAGACACTCCAGCTCAAGTTGCTGAAAATCGAGATGAAAAAGAAGTGAGAATATTTTTGTCGTTACGAAATGTTATTTTGTATAATAAATGGCAAAAATACGTCCTTGGTTGATTGGTGGAAGAGCAATCTATGTGCAAATCACATGAGAAGAGATTATAGTGTTTTTGAAAATTGGAGATTGACGTCTTATAGATTAGGGTGAAGTTTGGAGATGGAAAGCAAACGGAGGTCAAAGCCAAAGGTGCGGTCGCAGTCAACGTACGCCCACGTATATATTTAGTAATGAAATGAATATGAGACAAGAATGATTTTGATATAATTTATCCTATATTTGATATGCATAAGAATAAGAAATAAACGAAATCTTCTTCCTTGATTATAATTTTATAATTGATAATTAGCAATGATTAGTCGACATAAGATGAAAATTTTTTAAATGATCAAAATTACCCCTTTACAGAAAATTGTTAAAATAGAAATATTTATTCATAAAAAAATTTATATATTAATTAAAACAATTTATGGGAAAATTTTACAATTTAATTTAAATATTTCTTTTAATTTTATTCAAATTACATAAGTTAATATATAATATGCATTTGATATCTTATCAATTATGTTATCTATATTTATGCAAAAAACGTATAGACACAATTTCTTTTTGAAATTACCATTTTATCATTTTAACTTAGTAATATCTTTTGAAATTTTATATAAAATAATATTATTATATCTATGAAATACAGTATAACTAGCGTGTTTGATTTTTTGTGATAAGGTTAGGATACATTATTACACTTTTTATGAATTTAATTTGAATAATCATTAACAGAATCAATGATTTTTTGTTTTTTTTTTAATTATTCTAAAATGTGTGGATATAATTAATATTTCAAGTTATATATATAAATATTTCCCAAAGCATGAACCAGGTCGATATTAAAAAACTTAGAGAGGCGTCTACTTACCTTATTTTAATTGTTTATTATTTTAATACTTTTAGGTTGTTAATAAAAAAATATGTACATAACATATATAATGAAATAAAAACACATAAAAATCAAACAATTTGTAACATAATTTTAAACATTTACAAAGCGATTTTTTTTATTATCAAAATCTTTTGTTGAGTTTTGAAGGATAATTTTGTCAAAGTAAATGTAGATTCATTCTCAATACACTGTGAATGGTTAAACTCATGATAAGAAAAGCAACGGCAAAAGCCACACTTTTGCGAATGGGGATTCCTATGGAAATGACATTTTCTATATTTGAATTATACCAAGCAAGGATTTAGGAATGGATATGAAAATGTCCACTCCATTCCCACTTCATTCTAAGAGAATACCAATGCTCTGGTTGATCAAAAGACAGAAGTAAGTATCCCTCTAGGATATAGAGCTTGAATTTAAAAACTGAAAAGGGAGCAGGCTTGCAAAAATGTGTGGTTTGATGAACTTACCAAGTGGAAATGAAAGGTTGCCGAAGCTTTGAAGATGGGACAATTTTAGGAAAGTTTTTCCGAAGACCAAGAAGCAACAGAAGAAGCAAAATTTTTTTACAACTATGATGACATTCCTACAACAAGAACCTCAACAATTGAGTGTGTTTATGAAAGATACAATGTAGTGTCACTTGAACCGAATAACTACAATGAAGTTGCAAGCATAGCACGTTGGTTGGCAATAATGCAGGATGAGATGAGTATGATTGGGAACAATGGATCTTGGAATTTAGTGGAAGGGCCGTAAAACCAAAAGATTATGGGTGGTAAGTGGTTCTGCAAACAAATTTAAAGCCTGGGATATGCACAATTGTTTGGGGTGGATTTTCCCACATGTTTGCTCCTTTGGCTGGACAGGATACAATTAGGCTATTAGCGGCACTTGCTACAAAGGTAGGATAGAAAATCTTTCACCTAGATGTTAAGTCAGCTTTTCTTAAATAGTTTGCTTGATGAAAATATTTGTGTTGAGCTACCAGTACCATAGGAATTTCAAGTTCTATGCAAAGAGAGTATGATATACTATCTCCATAAGGCATTATATGGCTTAAAAAAGCATATGCCTTGGCATAGCAGAATTGTCTGTTTACCTCCTACAAATCTTTCGGACAAGTGAGAATGAGGCAACTCTCCATGTGAAGAAGGTTGGAAATAAAGTGGACCTTAATGTATCATTATATGTTAAAGACATCTTAGTTATTGGTGGTGACCAAAACTGTTAGAAACAATTCAAGTTTAGTATGAAAATTGATTTGAAATGTTAGACCTTGGTGAAATGATTTTCGTGGAATCGGGGTTGATCAGAATGATCATAGAAATTTTCTTTCACGAAAGAAGTATGCTGAGGAGGTTTTAAAGAATTTTCACATAGAGAAGGCTTAGTCAGTGAAAACTCCTTAATAGTAAATAAAAAACTGTCAAGAGCAGACGGTGAATTATAGGCAAATTATTCCATTTAATGAAGCTTAATTAGGAGTTTGTCGTATTTATCAGCTACCGAACTTGACAAAAAGTTCTTTGCACATCTTTTGTAAAGATTCACGCACTCTCCTAGTACAACTAATTCACCTAGATGCTGCCAAATAGTGCTAAGATACATTAAAGGGACTGTGGACTTTGGTGTATATTATTTAGGGGAAATTATAGCGAACTCTCTTGAAGTGTGCTGTAATTATAAGTAGACCCCCTCGGGTTTGAAAAATTATATTTACCTCATCTTCATCAACAGATCTTTAAAAACCTGACGAAAAGTGCAAGATGGCTAAATTGACCTTAATGATTTAAAGAAATTAGAACTCCAAAAACCTAATTATATAAAAGACAAAAAGACCCATCTATGTGTCAATATGAAAAAACATTTATGTATTTAAATATATATATATATGCATACACACACAGATATACTTATATAATCATATGTATATCCTAAACAATCTCACTGCAAAACATAACTTTCACATAGGTATATACATATATGTATATCACACACACATATATACTTACATGTATGTACCTACATATATTGCAAACCATCCCACCTCTAACCCATACCCCGAACGCCCCCCCTTTCCCCAAATGCCTGCCTTTGCCAGGGCTGCCTTGGCAAACTGACCAGATTTGATTTGGCCAGTCCACATTGCTAGAGAGAAACCAATTAGCCAAATGGAGGAGCAATGATCAGTAAACAAAATAAAGAAGAAAGGATCAACTTGGAAGAAAAAGAAAGAAACCCCAGTTCAAAGCAAAATGTGCGAATAAAGTAGAATGCTCTTTTAAGTGGAACACTCCTCTTGTAAAGAGAAGACAGCGCCTTCACCTTGCAAAATCAAGATTTAGATTACGCTGAGCATAGTTAAAGACAGTTTAAGAAATAACAAGTACACTTGTTAGTTAGATAATCAGATTTCCCTTCCCTACTGGCATGATGTGTTGGAATATTATTTCAATACGTGCGTTTCTATTAATTGGATTTGTTTTCTGATAAAATAAAAATAGGATAAATTAATACGGTTAATGAGATAGATTCATAGGGCTTAATATTTTAATTCGATGTTGTTAAGGCCCTTTTTTAAACAGACTTGGTATGACAGCTAGTGTAGGTCTAATTTTAAAAGTCCGTGATAGGAGGGCTCTCTAAGGTTTTATTTTAAATATATTGAGACTAAGTCTCCTCTCCACTCCGCCATTTTGATATTGCTGTCCCATTAAAACTGTTAAGTGGTTTGTGTGAGAAGGAGAGAAAGACTTAGTGGTCAATCGTAAAATTACAAGAATTATTGATCATTAATCTTACGGTTCAAACAAGCATGTGAATAAATCGATCTATTTATAGTGTTTTGATTTCATAGATATATGCATCTTGAGCTAAATTATTTTCCTTCATGATGTAGACGCAACAAGTGGTTGCTTAGTTAGAAGATTAGTTTGCAGTAGTTAAACTCTTAGACCATTGGTAAAAGTCATCAACAATAGTTGTTTTCTCAATTTTTCTCGCATGTTTGAGTTAAGTTAAATTTATCGCTTTAATTATTTTGAATTGTGAGCTAAAAGCTTGAGATTGCATTCTCATCTTTTATCTCCAATGCTTGTTTAGCTATTTCTCCCTTTTTTTTTTACCAGTATCACTAGGTATCGGGGCCACCATTCCTCAGCAATGGTAATAAAATGGCAAATGGCATAAGAATGATGGAAATCAGGAAAAAAGTTGATGGTCTCAAAGAGCATATTCGTATTTGTATTTAGTAGAATGAGAAATTTGTAGAAGAAATGAAAGGCACCATGAAGAATAATGGTTGACGATAGCTCCCCTAGCTAACGGGCAATTCAATCATAGGCCTATTGGAGAAGATCATACACATCACATAGAAGGAGGGAGTAAATAGCACTGGAGAAATTAGTCTACTAAGCACACAATCCCATCCAAATGTTCTAATGTGGATTTTCCCAAATCATGTAGTGATAATGTTAGGGATTGGGTTTACAAATGTAAACAGTTTTTTGAAGTGGGTGAAACATCATTAATAGCTAGAGTAAAGGTAGTGCCCATTCATTTGCAAGGACTAGCTTTACATTGGCACCAAATATGCATGAAGTCCAGAATCACTAGAGAGTTTCCACTCTGGGAAGAATATGTCCTTGCACTAAATGACAAGTTTGTTTCATTATTGTTTGAAGATCTACTGGTTAAATTAGTAAATATGAAACAAACTAGGAGTGTTTAGGATTATTTGGATAAATTTGACAAATTAATGAATTATGTTGAACTTTCTAAGCTATATGCTATTAGTTGTTTTTTGGGAGGATTAAGAATGTGCTTTCAGTACCAGTGACGATGTTCAAACCAAAAGCAAGCCAATCATCTCATGGCACAGAACCATTTATCCTCAAAGCTCACATTTATTCCTATTAAGAGCTAGTTCTAGCTGACTAGAATCAATGGTATACTCCCAACACTTAGATCTCATCGAGCTAGAGCCCTAAGAAAAGGATTAGTCCCTAATATTAGGGTGAATAGTCTAAGCATGTGTAGATCAAGGTAACTAAGCCCACAAGAGTTTGATGCAAAAAGAAGCAAAAGCTTGTGTTTCTAGCATGATGAAAAGTATACTCCTAGCTATAAATGTAGTAAGAAGAAATGGTTATACATCATGGAAGTAGTGGAAGAGGAAAGAGCAAAATTAACACCATAGGAGCTAAAATCGAATGAGGTTGAAGAGGAAACAATTAGCACAAAACAAGAACAAGATAGAGAGAGCTATAAAATCTCAATGATACATCCATTAGAGTTCATACATTTCACACAATGAGACTGATTGGTGACTGTAACATCTTGAATTTTGAATTACAGAATAAGATTAAAATAACATAAATATTAAAAGCCAAAGGACAAAATATTAATTAAATTTGGGCTCAATTACATCAAATCAAAATATTATAGGTTAATGCGAACAAGTTAAAAGTTGGAGGACTTCAAAATAATTAAATTTGGACTTAATTTCCCCAAAATAGAAATGTTAGGTGCCAATGTATGAAAAATAGAAGTTTAAAGGGCTAAATTGAAAAGCAGTTGAAAGTTTTGGGCTCAATTGAAGGTAGTCAGAAATCTTTGGGGATGAAATTGGAAAAGTTAGAAAATATATTATATATATAAGATTAAGGACAAAAATTTATTAAATTCTCAAACAACACCCCAACTCCACCCAACCTTCGAACTGACAGAGAACAACTTGAAACCAATTTCACCAAAATATTCCTCTAGCTGAGAGGAACAAACCATATAGAAAACGCCAAAAACCATCAATTATTTTGCCAAAAATGAAGTCAACAGTTAATGACGGTGGAGGTGGCGATTCCATCATTTCCTTCAATGGAATGATATAGGACTTAAGGGGTTTCTGGTCAAAATCTTATGGGCATGGCAATAATGGTGTTAATTTGGAGTTTTGGTCAGCAACAATAGCATAATTAAAGGTGGTTGTGGGACGGTGATGCTAAGGTTGCCGCGGGTTTAAACTGCAAATTGACTGGCTTTCTAGCATCAAAACTAAAATTCATTTAGGGGTTCTCACGAGCTTGATGAGGTGCATCTTTTGGTCAGGTTGGCTCACACTCAGGTGACAGCGGCCGATGGTGGCACTTCAACAACTAACGAATAATGGATAGAGAGTCCCAATCTGGACTCATTTGGACTATTCTCGGCTTGGAATTAGATCTCGATTATATCCAATTTAGGTATATTTCATAATTGAATTTCAATTCAATTAATTAGCTAAATGTAATTAAATTTTCAAATCAAAACCTAATCATGGTATGAACTAAGATTGTTAAATTATGGTTTAGCCTAGATTATGAATTCATTTCATAACTATTATAGTATTGAGCCCAATAGACTCGAAGAGATGCCGTTAGGACCTTAAGTAAGATTTTAACAACTTATTTACCAACTTCTTGAGTTAAGAACAGCGATATATGACTATGTTAAACATCTAAGTGTAACATGGAACTTGAGAAAGTTATGATTAAATAAATAAATTAACTGAGGAACTTGATAAGGACATTTAAGTACAATAAGAATTATAATCCAGAAATCAACATAATATTAGTTTAGGCTATTTTATTCTGAACTTTGAATTAATTAGGAAACAAAGACAAGGAATCTTCAAACAACTAATGATTACCACATTCAATTGTCTCAAGCATTTAGATATGAAACTAAGATTATGGGGATTGTGTCATAACCTTGAGCTTGATAAGGATATTAACTATATTTATGCTTCAGATTCATAGGATTGATAGGATGAGAACTCAAATTATCTTATGACACTTCTCGATTTGACTAGGAAGCTGAGACCTAAGTGACCACCATATAACTAGGAATTCCTTTGCACATGCCAAGTGAGTTTATACTTGATAGTATGAGATTTCTTTGTTGGGGAAAAATATATATACCTATTAATATGTCCTTGTCGCTTGATTCTTTTCAATCTATGTGTTGAGAAATTTACAACATATCATTATTTTATGTTGATTGTGATTCTGATTAAACTTTACTTATATCATTTTACTTGAAATTGGTGATTGTGTTGGGAAAACTAAAAAGGAATTTCAAAATACATGTTCTATTAGTACCATAACTATTATCTTGAAATAAGCTCGATATAAATTGATTGATTGCTTATTTGTTACGTCAAATCTGAATGTTAATTGAAATGTTGTTGGACATGATACATGATATACATGAATATAATTGATACCCTCATGGAAAGGCCCTAGGATTTGCTTCAAGAGATGACCTGGTGGAATAGATTGATGGTGGCTGGTCTTTTTGTCGATACCCGTACAAGTTGTATATATAACTCGATCTCATAGCTAGCTCGATATAAATATCTATGAGCGAGGTATGGCGTATGACTAACCTTACCTATTAATTGATTGATTGTCCAAGTTGATCACTCAAAAATTGGAAGGATAAGGAATTTCATGTTTTCAAAAGTAGAGTGACAATGTAGGAGAATTACCAATAGCAAGATTGCGAAAGTAATTGATATGCTTGATACTTGTACTTTAAAATTCGAATGTTTGACAAAATTCAAGTGATTGTTCAATTATCATGTCGACCCCCATGGTCATATTTGAGATTTAAATCTCTATAAAAAGGTAGTGAGTTTTGGTGAAGTCTCATCACTGGTATAAGACGGTGGTGAGATAGTTCACTTGGAATTTTTATTGAAATTTCCTCTTACAATTTCTGAAAATCTTAATGCTACTATTTATTTCTTATATAATATTTGAGAAATTGTTACCCCATTGTTATTACTAAGATATCTCACTAAGTCATTCAAAATTATGTTATTTTATTATTATTTTCCATTCTTTACCCTAGATAAGAATGAGTGATGAAGATAGACTAACCCAGGTGGCATATAAGGTAATAAAGGTTGTAGAAGTACTAAGTTTGGTTTATGATATTTTGTTTATTGTTGAACCTCTGTTAGATGTTACTTGTTGAAATTAGATGCTTTGAATTTTGATAAATGTATTTTTTTTATTCAGAAAACTTGTGGTCTAGAATGGGTAGCACCTTGGATAGGAGTACGTACGCATCTCTCGGTCGGGGCGCTATAGTGATTGTAAAAGAAAG
Organism: Jacaranda copaia; assembly: GCA_014898725.1. Lineage (NCBI taxonomy): Eukaryota > Viridiplantae > Streptophyta > Magnoliopsida > Lamiales > Bignoniaceae > Jacaranda > Jacaranda copaia. The sequence continues at coordinate 3,027,389 of JACGDI010005411.1, read as the reverse complement.
GCCTTGAACATACTTATTGATTGATTTAGGTAGCACCCATAACTTTGTGGACATTTTGTTGGAATAGTGCCTTGCAGCTAATTAGATTAGTTTGTATCACTACTCATTTTGTGATACAATCTTGATTGAATGATATTCAATAAAATGGCCATATTCATCTTATGCAATTATTATATTCTTCACATACATTTAGTTGGAGCACTTAAATCATGCAAGACTACAAAATTTGGTCACGCATAAGATGGTGATCATGAAATAAGTCTCTATGGTCATGATTTTAAATATTCTAAGTATAGAATCTTTAAAGACAGTAGATTTAAGATTCAGATAGACTTGCACTAATGAGATATGCTCCAAAGAGTTAGATGTTGTCCCGTTTCATAGGCAATCCATGTATGACATAGATGTACGTTAATGGATGCTTGTTAGAAAACAAGTTCATTGAAAACTCACCTAGAGAATTCCTAAGATAGCTGGCGTGGCTTGTTGGTAGTAGAAAATTCTCTAGCTTATGATAATGTAAAAAACTAGTCCTTTAACTTGAAGTTCTACGATAACCTAATGTATTTAGATTCTTATACTTTGATTTTATCCCAAGCACATAGCGGGTCATCCAAAGCTTAGGTTGGGCACAAGTTACTTATGTAAAGATGTTGATGAGTTCTAAGATGGGATCCATTTCACTCATTATGAAGAACAAATTGATCTCCTATGTATTCTAGAATGATCGATTTTAAAAAATTCTTACGCAAGATAGTATGACAATTTGAAAAATGAGTTTTCTAAAGATAAGATCATAAAAGGGAAATAAACATGAAGAATAAATACATAATTATCGAGGCTATTAGAAAATTGACAAATATCTTATCCTAGGTCTCTTTCGAGAGATAAGAAACAAAAAAATCATATTTGCATGGCAATCATAAATGGAATAGGTTCACCCGAAATTAATTTATCCAATTGATTGGGATCCATAAAATTATGCTGGATATCTTTTATGGAGATTAGGTACTCTTCAATTAATAGATATTATTAGAAAAAGTTATTAGTTTAAAGGAGTTTAGACTAATTGAAATATTTGATATTCACTAACTCGCAAAGTGTTGTGAGCCCATGTCTAATTAATTGGTGAACCTAAAGGATCACACACAAAAGCCTTCAGCAATCTAATTCGAATTGGAGAAATTATCTAAAGAGTTAGACAATTAAAAGTGGTCAAGTTTGGAAAAGACCAAATTGATTAATTAAGAGTTGGTCACAATAGCTTGATTAAATTAAAGTGTTAAAATTAATCAAATAATTTAAATAGTTAAACTAGACTAATTAAATTAACAATTTAATTTAATTAAAGCCATGTGACAATTTAATTAGTCTAGTCAACTTAAAGAGTTAAGTTGATTTAATTAAATTAAGGAGTTAATTTTATTAATTGGAGAATCTAATTTTGGGGGGAAAATTAAAATGAAAGAGTCCATTTAAATATTAGGTGGCATTTTAATTTCCTAATTAAAATTAGATTTTAATTAGTGAAAATTAAAATCTCACTTGGCATGCAAGTAGGCATGCAAGTGGGCAAGATGTGAGGAGAATATGAAGGGTGTTTTTGGAAGCCACACCTCCTTTTACAACGGCTGTAGCTGATGGCAACAAAATGCACAGCATATACATTTGTGAGGGTTTTGGCTAGAGAATGCAAGAGATGGAGTTCTTGCCAAATTTAAGGACATTACTATGGAAGAGGTGAATTTGTCCTTGGAATTTAGTGGCAAGCCAACTTAGGGGACATTGTCTGCAAAGTTAAGAAACACATGATGGAATTCACTATGAATGGTAAGAAGGTCTCCTTAAGAGGGAAGAATTCGAGGGTAACACATGCGATGAGCAGTAAAAAATGAATAAATTGTTGCCACATTTCAATCAACTATCTAAAATGCCTTTAGGAATATTGCATAAAGCTAAGGAAGACGAAACAATCACACTATTATCCATGGTGATTCAAAGTGAGCAAGAGAATGAACAACTACAAGGACTATTACTTGAACTCAGTGATACTTTTGAAGAGCTATATACTTCCACTTAAGAGAGGATATGATCACGGAATCATGCTGAATGAGAGCACAAATATCATTAATGTTAGAACTTACAGGTATCTAACATTGAAAAAAATTAAGATAGAAAAGTTTGTTCAAGAAATGTCAAAAGCTAGAATTATTAGAAAAGGCAACAACCTATTTTCTTCTCCTGTAGTCCTTGTCAAGAAGGAGGATGGCAACTGGAGAATGTGTGTGGACTACAAAGAACTAAATACACACATAATCATGGATAAATTTTCCATCCCACATATTGAAGAACTAGTTGTTGAGAACTACAACAAGCCAAGATTTTTTCTAAGTTGGACATGAGATTTGGCCACCGCTAAATCAAAATAAAGGAAGAAGATTTTGAAAAAAACAGTTTTCAAAACTCACATGGCCATTATAAGTTCTTAGTGATGCCTTTTGACCTCATTAACGCTCTATCTACATTTCAGGCCTAATGAACAAGGTATTTCAACCATATTTAAGGAAATTTATTTCTATTTTCTTTGATGGAATTTTATTATACAATCATAGTTGGGAACAACATTTGATCAACTTAAGAACATTAGATGCATTAAGGAGTAATAAACTATTTGTAAAGAAATGTAAGTGTTAATTTGGAAATAATCAAGTGGAATTCCTAGGACATATTATTAGAATCCAAGGGGTGACAATAGTTCCTCTCATAATCTAAGCATTGCTGAAATAGCCTCTACCTCACAACTTGAAAGAGTTAAAAGGATTCTTGGGTCTCATAAGTTATTGCGGAAGATTTGTGAAAGGAGATAGGAAAGTATCACAACCTCTCACAACTTATTAAAAAAATTATTTTAGATAGACAAATGAATCAACCAAAGCTTTTGAGCAACTAAAATAAGCTATGAGTTATCAACAAGTACTTACATTACTAGATTTCTCTAAAGAATTAGTGGTAGAAATTGATGCATCATCTAAAGGGATTGGGGTTGTATTACTACGGAAAGGGAAGCCCTTAGCCTTCTTAAGCAAAGAATTATCTAGAAGGAACCTATAGTTATCAACATGTGAGAAGAAAATGCCTGTGGTGGTTAAGACCATACAAAAATAGAGACCCCGTTTAGTAGAAAGACATTTCACTCTCAAGGCAAATCACTAGAGTCTAAAACATTTGATGGAGAAAAGAATATCTACTCCCAATCAGCAAAAGTGGCTTATCAAGTTGATAGGGTATGCCTTTTTTATTTCCTACAAGAAAGGGACAAAAAACCATAGTAGCAGATCCCCTTTTAAGGATAGCTCAAGAAGAAATAGAAAAAAAAGATAGATCACTCCTCACTATCATATCCTTGGACACTGGATTGATTCAACAAATCAAAAAAGAATGGGTACAATACTCTAAAATTCAAAAGATCAAACAAGAAGTTAGCAATGGCAAGAATACTCATTATAGTTGGAAAGATGGAATTCTTGCAAGAAAAGGGAAATTGATTATAAGCAAAAAAGGAAAGTTTAAACGGGAGCTATTGTAACTCTTTCACCATAGTTCAATAGGAGGGCATTCTAGTATAGACAACACATTTCAAAAAATTAAACACACTTTATACTGGAAAGGCATGAAGAATGATGTTCATCAATTTATTTTAAAATTGTGTAGTGTGTTAGAGATTTAAAAGAGAAAATGTAGCTTGCCCTGGATTGTTGCAGGTGTTCCAATACCTTGCAAAATTTGGGAAGAAATCCCTATAGACTTTATTGAAAGATTACCACCTTCTATGGGTAGGAGCACCATCCTAATTGTAGTAGACAAATTGAGTAAATATGCTCACTTCATTGCATCGAAACATCCTCATTTGACTTTGGATGTTGGTCAACAATTCCAAGATCATGTGTTCAAACTTCATGGGATGCCCAAGGTTATGATGACTAACAATGACCCAATATTCATCAGTAAAGTGTGGCGAAAATTGTTCAAGTTGCAACAAGTTAAACTAAATGCAAGCATCACATACCATCCTTAAATAGATGGGTAAAGAGAAGTGGCTAATAAGTGTATGGAATGCTACTTAAAATGAATGACTGGTGACAAGCCAAGGAATGGTTCCACTGGCGACCATTAGCTAAGTGGTGGTACAACACCACTTTCCACTCATCTATAGGTGTGACCTCCTTTTAAGTAGTATATATGCACCTACCTCCATCACATGTACCTTACATTACTTACAGTTCATCATTAGAAGTAGTAGACTAAAGCTTATAGGATAGGGAAACTACCGTAAGAGTCCTCAAACGTCATCTCACCAATGCCCAAAATAGAATAAAGGTTTAAACAGATAGGAAAAAGAGTCAAAAAATTTGACGTGGGAGACTGAGTCTTCGTTAAGCTTAAACCTTTTAGACAACACTGTTTAAGGAAGGATACTTACCATAAGCTATCTCCATGATATTTTGGGCACTTTCAAGTGTTAGAAAATATTAGAGAAGTAGCGTACATGTTGTAGTTACTAGAAGAGGCTAGAATTCATCCCATTTTTCTTGTCTTGTGACTCAAAAGAAAAACTAACTTTGAGCATGTCACCTATCATTTCCCAACTACACTCACAAAACAAGAGAACTTGTTATTAGAACCAGAATCTATTCTTGCTCACAGATTAGTGAAGAGGAACAACAAACCAAGCTCCTGAAGTAGTTGAATGCTCCTGAAAAAGACAATACATGGGAGAACTTGCATGATTTGAACTAAGATTCCACATTTTGATCCTTAAGGATAAAGATTGTGTTATAGAGGGGCAGCTAACACAAGAGAAACCAATTAGCTAGATAGAGAAGCAATGATCAGTAAACAAAATAAAAAAGAAAAGATAGCTTGGAAGAAAAAGGAAGAAACACTAGTTCAAAGAAAAATATGCAAATGAAGAAGGAATGCTTCTTTAAGTGGAATACACAATGATGAGAAAGATGCTACAACACCTTTACCTTGCAAAATTGTGATTTAAATTACGCTTAGCATAGTTAAAGTCAACTTAAGAAATAACAAGTATGCTTGTTAGTTGGATAATTAGATTTTCCTTATTTGCTAGCATGATGTAGCCATGAAAAGGTGTAGCATAGTTAGAAGATTAGTTAGCAGTAGTTAAGCTCTTCGGTCATCTGTAAAAGTCATTGGTAATAGTTTTCTACTCAATTTTTCTAGCATGTTCTAGATAGATTTCTCTCTGTAATTTTTTTGAATTGTAAGCAAGATGCTTGAGATTGCATTCTTCTCCTCTATCTCCAATGCTTGTTTTAGCAATTTCTCCTATTTTTTCTGAACCGTATCACACATCCCCTAGTAGCTGCAAAAAGAAATAGGCCATGGTAGCCTATTTGATGGAATAAGAAAACTAGGAGAAGAAAAGGAAAAGAAAAACATCTTGTGAAATACTAAGAAAAGAAGGAAGAAATATTATGAAAAGAATATGAAATGAAAAAATTGGGGAACAAAATTAAAGCATGTAATTTAAAATTATTAAAACTATAATCTAATTATTTTTGTTTTCCCATTTTAGAAACCAAAGAAATTAATATTGATAAGTAATATTGTTTTCCCATTTAATATTTATGGATTTTATTAATGTTAAATTATATGTAAATTTATTTTTCTAATTTAAAGTTTTCTAGTTTAAGAAATTTTAAGTTTGTGTTTCTTTTTTTAAAAAAATTAAATTATGATAAGTTTGTATTTGGTTAATAATTTTTAAAATATTTAAAGTACCACATGTATATACAAACAATGTCAAAATTCATCGGATTATGACTTGTGCAATTAAAATTTAATTAATTAAAATAAATAATAAAATAAACTTTTAATTAATCAAATTAGTAAATATATTTCACCAATCGCAAAATTTGAAGAAGAAATTCAATGTTTATAAACTTTTATTAATATTCAAATATTTGTAGATTTATTTGTAGAATTTAGATTATTAAAATTGCACTAATTTAAGAAATAATAAGTTTATTTTTTCTAAAAATATTTTTAAATCATAATAAGTTTGTATTTTAGTTAATAACTTTTAAAATATTTAAATGTACCTATTTGTGTATATCAAACAATATCAAATTTTTAGACTTTTAAAATTTTTTAAATTAATTAGTTGATTAATTAAATGGTTTAATTAAATAATTGATTAATTTAGTTAATTAAAATAAAGATTAATTATTACATTATATTTTCAATTAATTATTACGTTATATTTTCAATTTCAACATTAAGCATTATTTTAATTTGTTATATCAATCACCTTATTGTGATTATTATATTAGAATTACACCCACACGTGCATGGCACATGCAAAAATGGCATAAGAGCATTTTAGTCCAACAAAATGGTCAACACCTTGTTGTAGTCAACTGAAGGATAAAACTAAACTTTCACAAAATTTCAATGATGATATTAGCAAATTCTATCAATTTGATTAACGACAAGACCTATTTGTAAGATGGCAACATACCACATAGGAGCAAGGAAAATGCTACTTTCCAAACCATAGTAGAAGTTTCTATAATGACCCAAACCTTAGAGAAGGTTGTTGTAATTATCCATATTATCTAAATAGTGAAAGTGAAGATATGATTGGCTATTTTGGCAGCAATTGGGTTGAGGCTATTAATGATTTTAAAAGTACTTATGGTTATGTTTTTCCTTTGGAAGTGGCGCGTTCCTATAGAACTCTAGGAAACAAGAGATCATAGCACAATCTTCAATTGAAGTTGATTTTAGCAATAGGAAACTGAGCTATTTTGATAAAAGAAATTATTGAGAAATAGGAGAGGGCAAAGCAAGAAGTAAGCTACTTTAATAAGAATATTTTGTTTCGTAAGCTATGCTTGACCTATCATCACTATGATAGGAGAGCTATGCTGACATTTATACTATGATCTTGCTAAATAATGTAGCATTCCCTACTATAGAAAATTCTCTTTGTTTCAGAGCTTTCTTTTTATTTCTTGCCATTCTTCATGTATCATGCTTTGCTTACAATATTGTAGATATGAAAAATTTATTGCAAATTTCATTTATATTTTGATATTTTCCAAAATTGAATTCTAAATTTAAATAAAATATTTTGATGGGCAAATCAAATATTACCATATATGAAATTAAGATGTGTGGCAATTAAATCATATCTTGTAAAACTAGGAAGGAAATAGAGATTTTTGGTAATTCAAATAATATATTGTGATTAAGAAAATAAATACTAATCAAATCAAGGAGGGAAAATCAAGTCATGCCACTTTGATCAAGTAATTACGGCAAATGCTTGTGTCCTACATGTATAAATAGGGGTGGTTTTCAAGAAGCTGAACACTGCAATAACAGGAACAACAGCAACAACAGGAACAACACAACAAAAGTTATAACAAATTCTATAAGAGAGAATTTGAAGCAGTTTCATAATTCTCTTCAAGGAGGACCATAGTATTCAAGGTGTTCATTGTGAACTCGTCAAATCACTGTTTTGGATTCAACGTTATGGTAGACGAAGCCCTCGAATTGATGTTATTTCCACTAAACCAAATTTAAGAAAATACACAGTGTTCAAGTTATTCATCATAGAACTCATCAAATTATGACATTTGATTTGAGTTTATAGTGTGAAGCCCTCGAATTAATATTATAAATGAAGAAAATTAATTTTGGAGGAGATTAGAATGCGAAATTTCATCTTTGCAATTCATATCATCTTTTGAGAGGAAGAATCAAAGAATAAAATTAGGGATTGTATTCATATTCATAAAATTCTAAAATTCAATAATTTTTTATTTGTGTAAATTTTTCTTATCTTATAATTTCATTTTTGCATACACAAAATTTAAATTACTAACACATCTAGTAAGATTATCTCTACCTCTCATCTTTTTCTTTCATCAAATGAAGTGTCATATTGCTGCCTACAAGACTGCAATATTGAAAATTGTTACCTCAAGTTCCATAAGTGTTGAACCTAAAAGTGTCGGCGTCCTCACGAAGAGTATGTCTAAAAAGTCACAATCATCTTGGGAGGTGGCTCATTTTCTTGAAGCTATTAAAAAGGCAAAGCCACATTTTATTGATATGAATGAAGAAGGTAAAAACTCAATGGAGAAACCTATATCATCTACTCCTCGCATTAGCATTAAGTTTCTTGAGCATAGTTCTGGTGATGGTGAGAAATGCTACAATCTTGGAGGAATAAATTGCAAGTTTAATAAGGGGTATTGAAGAACTTGTGAAGATGTCCAAAAGTAAAAATCTCTAATCTCCGAATTGAGGAACAAAGTGGACAACATTGATGCTAATCACATTGTTGGAAAACAAGTTGAGGCTTATGACAGGAATGAGACTCCCAACAAAAGATAATCAAACGAGAATAAAAAATCTACCACCAAACAATTGCAAGTTTCTGTTGTTGGACTAATTCTTATTAACTAGTTAAAGTAGTTTATCATGGAGACCATCAAAGACAATCTTGATGAAAGCTCTAAGTCATCTATGTCTTACTCCATGCCATACACCTAAAAAATTGACGACTTGAAGATGCCAATCAGTTACTAACCTAAAACGTTTCAACAATTTGATGATAGTGCAATCCAAAACTGTGCATGGCTCATTTTATTAGCATTTGTAATGATGCTGAGATCATCTAGTTAAATAGCCTATTCAACCATTGAAAGGTAATGCCTTTGATTGCTATACCAACTTGGAGGTAAGCTTAATTGATAAATGGAAGCAACTGGAGCAAGAATTTCTAAATCGTTTATAGCACCGAAAGGATGATCAACATAATTGAAGTTGCTAATTGTTGCCGATGGATAGAAGAGCCTGTCATTAACTATATTAACTGTTGGAGAAATATGAACCTTAATGGCAAAGATATTTTATCTGAAACTTTTGAATATGAAATGCACATCCAAGGAATGCATTGAAATCTTTGTTACATAGTTTAAGGAATCAAATTAGAAACTTTTGAAGATTTGGCAACTTGTGCAAATAACATTGAAATGGGCACGAATTTGATGAACAAAAACACTGAAGTGATGCCAATGATGATAAAAATATTGGGGGCAATTAACCTTCATTTCTTAATTTCAAGAGTTGCTTAATAAGAGCCTAAACTATCAATAATGCTCTTAGATATTAGCATAAATTATTTAAAAATTTCAAATTATAGTCTTGTAATGGTGATACTTGCCTAAACTACCAACAATGCTCCCAAATACAAGCATAAACTATCTAAAATTTTAAATTACAGTATACTAAAGTGCTCCTTGATAGGAGCATAAATTATAAACAATGCTTCCAAAGGCAAGCATAAACTGTCTAAAATTTTCAAATTCAAGCCTACAAAAATGCTCCTAGATAAGAGCTTAAACTATCTAAGATCTTTGAATTGAGATCTCTAGATGAATACTCTTTTATAAGGTATAAACTATCAATATGTTCAAATAAATTTAAAAACTCTTTAACAAGATTATAAAAAGTCTAGAAGACAAATTAAATGAAGTACTTCTTGACAAGAGTATAAAAGTTCTACAAGTTAAATTTTAAATGAAGATTTCTTGACCTAAGTATAAGCTATCTCACAAATTCAAATGAAAACTCTTTGATATGAGTATAGAATATTTGACAAATTCAAATGAAAACTCCTAGATATGATTATAAACTACCTACAAATTTCAAATGAAAACTTCTTGATATGAGTATAAAATGCCTATGAAAATGCAAATCCTAATTGAAAAACTCCTTCGTATGAGTTTAAACTATCTATTTGTCATATATGAAATCAAAGCATGTATGGGAATCAAATCATATCTTACAAAATAGGGAAGTAAATGGAGATTTTTGGTGATCTAAATCACATCTTGTGATTAAGGAAATAAATATAAATCATAGAGGGCCAATCAAATCATGCCACTTCATCAAGTAATTAGGGCAAGAGCTTATGCTCTATAAATATAAATAGAGGTGATCTTGAAGAAGCCAAAAAAAACAACCACCACAACAATACAGTATAAATCATAGCAAATTCTATAAGAGAGACTTTAAAGGAGTTCCATAATTTTCTCAACTAAATATAAAATGGACGAAGATATTTAAGGCATTCATAGTGGAACTCTTCAATTGACATTGTTTGATTCAGTTTTATAGTGTGAAGCTCTTGGATTGACATTATTGCCTCCAAACCGAATTCAAGTAAATTCATGATGTTCAAGGTGTTCATCGTGCAACTCATCAATTACAATCTCTGATTTGAAATTATGATTCCAAACCCTCAAGTTAATGTTATAAAAGAAGAAAATCAATTTTGGAGGAGATCGAAGTGCTAAATTTCATCTTTAGAATTCAAATATCTTTTGGAGAGAAGGATTAGAGGATAAAATTAGGAATTGTATCTATAATTCATAAAATTCAATAAACTCTTACTTGTATGAATTTTTTTATTTTGTAATTTTATTTTTACAGATGAAATTTGTGTTACAAACATAACGGAAACAACAATGTTAACCAAACTTGGAGGAAACAAATGCAATAAAGCTAACCTGTTCTCTCTTTATCAATTCAGCCTCTTTAGCTTGGAGTTCCTTTTCTCTCTTTCTCAAGTCCTAAATAAGGATTAAAATCAACAATAACACCTACACCTCTCAAACCCATTACAGCTAAATTAATTTCAAGGTTGTTGATATACTTGGGAACTATCAAGGGGGATGTCTACCGTAGTTCCACGCTCGGGAGGAAGAGGTGTAAGCTTTGAGTTTGTACGGGGCAAACTAGTAGGATTCTGAAAACAAAATAGAGCAACAAAGAAAAGGGAAGGAATGAATTAGGGGAAAAAACTGGTAGTTTTAGAAAGTATAAAAAGAATTTATAAGCGCTACTCACTACAAGTAAAAGAAAAATTAATGACAAAATGTTAATGATACAAAATTTTTCACTAATTAATAAAAAATTATATTTTGTCACTCTAGTAAACTTTATAAACTTAAGAATAACAAAATAATGTTTAAACTATCACCATTAATCATTTGCGATACATGTATAATGACAACACAGTGATAATAAAAATTTCATCACCGATTATAGTAATAGTTTTTTAATATAAAAGTCTTCTGTTAAATTTTGGATTATAATTTTGTCCAAGAAAATATAGGTTCATGCCCAATGAATTGAGAATGGTTACACTCATAGGAAGAGGAAGGAATGGCAAAAACCATACTTTTGGGAATGAAAATTTATGTGGGAATAAGAATTTCCATTTCTAAGTTATGCTAAGCATTGGTTTAGGAATGAACTTGGGAATGCCCATGCTATTTCCAACTCATTTCTACATATTAATCATACCATAAATTGTCACTTGATAAAGTTAGTCTAACTAATTATCTGATTAATGATAAACTTGTAAGTTGAGTGTAGGCAACACTTGATAAATGATAAACTTGTAAGTTGAGTGTAGGCATCACTTGATAAATGACAAACTTGTAAGTTGAGTGCAGGCATCACTTGATAAAGTGCGCTGCGCTGCGCTGCTACTACCAACTCCCATTAAATCTCCTGATTCCTGGCCGGATCACATTTAATTTTTTTCTCGTGAGGCATAGGTTCGAACTAATATAAACCTTTTGGTAAAAACTAAAAACAACGAGCTAGCTAGTTCATGCCATCATCGGACTCAAACTTAACAGTTTAATTTATTTTAACCCAAACTTTAGACAGAACAAACGAATAACTCATAAATTCGCAGCTTATCCACAAATTCTATTTTTTTTTCTTTTTTTTTCTTTTTTGGCCTAGCAACCCAACTCTGAAAATAAAATAAAATAAAATAAAATGAAAAAGGAAAAGAGGAACACAATAAACAAGTGTAGACAAATAAATAACGATAAAAAATAAAATAAAATTGCATACAACTAAAATCTCCTAATCCAGTAAGAACCTCGGTATCCTGTAGGTGCACAATATCATCGTCGTCACACACACCCCCCGCAAACAAAATAAATAGATCTGATATTTGGAGCCACAAACATCAATATATGCATGCAAACAAAATATAATTGAGAAATGATTTGAAAATGTACAAATTACCACACGAGGGTTAACATCACCATCTGCAAAGGGATTAGAATGCATGCAAACAAAATATAATTGAGAAATGATTTGAAAACGTACAAATTACCGCAAAAGGGTTAACATCATCATCAGCAAAGGGATTAGAATCGTGACGATCGGCCATGATAAAGGCCTTGTTTCGAGAAATGAGAATTTTGAGAGAACAATGAGAATTTATTCAAGATGCGAAGAATGTGGCGAAAGGGTTAAATAACACAAAAATATTGATTTTTATATCGTATTATATGTGGCTCCTAGGGATGGCAATGGATCCGGGTTCTACCCTCTCCTAAACTACCACGTAATTATATTTTTTATATATAATTTTGTTTATTATAGAATACATTAATGTAATATATACTCCTATATGTGTCAATAAGGTGAATGTTGTATATATATTCTGTATAGAAGTAATAATATAGTCATAATAAATATTTTATGCATTGAATATGTATATAAATAATAATGTTTGTGATTTATAATTCTTTAAAAACTAAAATATGTATAAATAATTTTTTAAATAATTATTAATAATATTATATTCTCATATTTATAAAGTTATGATGATATTGTCTTTTCAAATTCTTATTTTTATCCTTTAAACATTCAACACAGGTTTACCCACTCTAATGGATTAAACCCGCTAAGAGTTGCACTACTAAAAAATTCTATTTTGCAACGGAAAAAATTTGTCACAATTTACGATGGATTTTTCGTTGCAAAATTTAAAAAAATTAAAAGAAAAATTGCAATGAAAAAATCCGTCGAAAAAGTTGACTTTTGCGACGGATTTGAGTCTGTCGCAAAACTTCGATATCCGTCGCAAAATTGCTATTTTGCAACGGAATTTTCCGTCACAAATGTCATTGTTTTGCGATGGACCCAAATCCATTGCAAAAGTGAAAAAAATAATAAAAAATAAAAAATCATTTGTGACGGATTGGGAAAAAAAATCATTTAAATCCATTGCAAATTATCGAATGGGGGATAAAACCCTTCCCCACCCACATAAATGTTTGAAGGTAAAACTTTTTTCCCACTTCCTCTTCCCCTTCCCCTTCCCTTTCTTCTTCTTTTTATTTTATTTTTTTAAATATTTAACCAGCTAACCGGTGGGCACTGACACCAGCCGGCTGGCTGGCTGGTGGAAGCTGTTGGTGGGCAGCAGCTGGTGCGCCAACAGTGCTGCTAGCACACCAGCTTCTAGCCGGCAGCTGGCCAGATCTGGCCATAATCAGATTTGGTATTTTTTTTAAATTATTTTTAATTTTTAAAAATGCTAATGTTGTTATTTGTTTAATATTTTAGGTTTAGGAAACTTATATTTTGCTCTATCTCCATTAATCATGGTAATTCTTATAATTATATTAAATTTTGATTATGTTTGATTATATTTTAATTAAAATATTTGATCATCTTTTAGTTACCTCCATATGTTAAAATTTAGATTTATACTTAGATTAAATTATATGTTGTTTCAAATTATATGTTGGTTTAAATTTATTTAGATTCAAATTATATGTTAAAATTTTGATTTTATTAAATTTATATTTTGTGAATTATATGTTGATTAGGATTTGAATTATATGTTGGATTTTAAATTATATGTTGATTTATTAGGATTTATATATGTTTAGAACATGCATTTATATTGAATTTTGTGTTAGATTTTGTTACATTATACGTGCAATTAGGATTTGAGTTATATATTGGACTTATATTAAATTATATATTGGTTTATAATGAGATGTATGTTTGGTTATATTTAATAATGTGTTAAATTTATATTTGTTAGATTATGTATTTACATTGAATTATTTGTTAGGTTTTGCTAGATTTATATTTTGTGAATTATATATTTGATTAAGATTTGAATTTATATTTTATGAATTTTGTGCTCAATTATTATTTGATTATGTATTGAATTGTCTATTAGTTTAGTTTATATTTTTATTTTTTATTATTGTAATTTTGTTTTTATTTTAATATTGCATGTTTGGATATCTCAAAGCATTGAAATTTAGTATATGCTTTGTATGATAATTTTTTTGGCATTATTTTGGAAATTTTATATTTTAGGGCTTGATTTATATGTTGAACAATTTTATATTACAAGGCTTGATTTTTAATTTAGTTATAAAATTATTGTGATTTTATGTAAAATAATATTTAAATATTAGTGTATGGAATGATTGGTATGTAACTCAAAGAATTATTGATATTGTGGATAATTATAGGTTTTAATTTGATAGGATGTGTATATTTTTTTAAAAAATAACTTTTCAAAATTTTGCAATGGAAATTTTATTTTTTTGAAGTATAATTACCAAATTTGCGACGAAAAAAATTTGTCGGAAATTTCCATTACAAATTTGCAACAAAAATTTCTGTCACAAAATCCATTGCAAAAAAATCCGTCGCAAAATTCATCGCAAATTATTGCAACCAAGGTTTTTGCAGCAGATTTTTTCATTACAAAACGTCATTTTTTTAGTAGTGTTGGGTACAACGTGGGGTGGACCTTAGGTTCATAAAAACCTTAGGGGGGTGGATCTTGGGTTTTGGTAGACCTTCCTCAGACCCACCCTGTTGCCATCCCTAGTGGCTCCATTATGTATGAATTCTTCTTAGCATTATTTCTAGGAAGCAACCTAGTTTCTCTATCGACTGGACCAACTCATTTAATATAGTCAAATTTAACATATGAGAGGCTCCTCAAGAGAACTTAATTGTTCACAAATCCTAAGCTGACAAACCAATTATAATAGATATTATCTTCATGACAATTATACCTTTGATAACATTATTAGATGTGGGGGGAAATGCAAATTTAGTCCGTCAACTATAGCCAATTTTGATTTTACTCCATTTCAATTAGGGGCTTGTACATTTAATCCACTATTCATTGATTTTTAGCATTTAATCTAATTTTGTTTTTTGAATTTTGGTCCATCAAGCTCAAAATTCTTCAATTGAGTCCAATGATTGCATAGTCAGCTCCAATTGGGCCGAAATTTTAGGACTTTCATGCCATTTGTCACCCAACTGCCATGTAAGTGTAGATGTAAGCTGCCATGTCATTAAACCAAAAAAAGTTGCAAGTAAAGAAAGAAAATGGAAAAACAATTAGCAGAAAGAAAAATAAAAATTGAAACTTTGAAAATATTGATAAAATGCATTTTCCTCCAAAATTTTCTCACATCTCCCTCTCAGCTTCTTTAGCCCATTTTTCTATCCTTCTTTTTCTTCTTCTCTCCTGCATTTCTTCACAATGCCATCTTCGAGTTCAAGCTTTTCTAGATTAGTGAGGCCATTCGAATGCTTCTGCGGACAAAGATGCTTGGTGAAGACCTTTCGAACCAATCAAAACCCTAGGAGAGATTTGTGTCCTACCCTATATAAAATGTAAGTATCAATTTTTGGAATGGGTTTAGGGTTTCATTGTCCAAATTAAAGGTTGTTCCAAAGTTTGATTTGTTACTTTTTTTGTTCTTTTCAAATAAATGGGTGTGGGTTTTTCAAATGATCAATTGACCTATCCACGCATGGTCAAAGAACAGAATACCCAATCTTCTCCTTAAGATTAATGAATTAGAGACTAAGAATGAACAACAAAGGAATTATAGGTAGAATTGGAAGAATGGGTTCAAGATTTCTTCTTTAATGGCTTATATTGTTGTTGTAATTTTACTAGGTGTGCTGATGTTGTTTGCTTAAGATGGAAGATTATGTATATATGTGTTGAAGGCACTAAGTAACATAGATAGATGAAAATGTAAGAGTGGTTTCAAGTTTTTTCCCTTCTTTTTGGGTGTTTTTGTTATTGTAAGGTTGGTGAAGCCCCTTTTGTTGAAGACAATTCGTATTGAAGGATTTATCTTTAATTATCATTTTTAAGGATCCATCTTTAATTGTCATAATTGTTTTTTTACCCCTTTTAAAATGGGACACACCAGTAGATGTATATAAATACTACAAAGTAAATGTTTACTTTACATAGGAATAATACAAAACAAATGTCTAGAAAGCCTTAAATAATGCAAACTATACGATGCAAAGTAAATATGTTTTGAGAATTTTATTACCACTAGGCAACTACACTGCTAAACATAAGCTTATTTTGACTATGCAAAATAAAAAAGGCAATGTAATCAAGATATGTTCCAACTCAAAGTATATAATGCAAACTAATGTAAAGTAGTTAAAAGAAAATAAAAGACTTTGCTAGAAAACTAAAAAACTTACAAACTGTAGATTGGAATTCATATTAGAAATAATACAAACATTCTGTCCAAAAACTAGTTTCCAAATGACTTTGCTAAAAGCCCCCAAGAACCTACCAACATTCTTTATCACAAAATCACAGTAGCAACCTACCTTCATCAACCAATCGTATCCCAAAAACATCCCGAATGTATCATTATCAACCAAAAAGTATCAAAAAAAATAAACACTTTTCTTCTGCAATCCAAATGTATAACCAAAATGTATATAGAACACCAAAAGACTAGTTTACAAAATGCTAGTTTACAAGAAAATAGTAATTCTTCTCCTTTCTCATTTCTTCTTTCCCATTGTCTTCTTTTTCCCTTGTACCTTGTCCATTGCTTTTGTGATGTTTGCTCAATTGGACAAGCTTTTTCTTCCCTTGTGCATGTGTCACAGTGCTTCCACTTTGAGACATTTGAAGTTGTTGGTACGTGGATGGTCCATATACATTCTTTGGAACTTGATTTGCATTGGTTTTCTACATATAAAAATCAAAATTTAGTTAATGTCATACTTCATTAAAGTGTAAAAATATTGGTTAATGTATTAAGATGTATACCTTTGATTTGCCTTTTACTCTACGAGATCTTCTAAGTCTAATACTCATTTCACCACCAAGGGAAACCTATATAACCTTGACAAAATTAGTCACATGAGCTATATAACTCAAATACATTTAAATTAATTACCTTTGATAGACCTCTTGGAGATCTTCTAATAACACACATGGTAGCTGTCTTAGTGCTTGGCATGATTTACATTTAATACGTTATCTTAGTTAGTGCATTAGAAGCTACATGATAGACTTATAGTACAATCAAATATATCCTTAAGCCTAATATCAACTTAATTAGCACTATTAACTTTGGAGAGGTGGAGACATATAGATGGACTCTCTACACAAATCTTAACTATTTATACCCATAATAGCACTTTCATACACCCTTTGGATAGCATACTACAATGTAACAAGGAGAAACATAGGACTTGGGTTCCTGCCTTTGATTGCTAATTACACAGCAAACATGAAGGAAAGGAATCCCTTTTAAATTTCATCTCCAACAAGTACAACTCCACTCATCCAAATCCACATAATATTAGCCCCATATATATAAATGATATGTATAATCAACTTTTCTAGGAATGTAGTCACTTAAGTTCTTCACATGAACATTTGAGATATCAATCACAACAGGACAAAGATCTTCTTTACAATTTTTAGCTTTATCTCTAACTTTTTGTAACCTTGCCATCAATTACTCTTTTATCCACTCAAGCATTGTTAGAATTGACTTCTTTCTAGCATACAAAATTAAACTATTGAAAGACTCACAAAAGTTTTTCAACAACATATCATATTTTGAAACAATAGTGAAGTGTGATTTTCTCCAGTGTGAAGGTGGTTTGTCACTAAACTAATCAGCTATAGCAAGATCAATGTCTTGCATAGCTGGTATTTGGATTTTAAATTGCCCAACAGTAGTGCTATTGGTAGCTTTCCACAAGACATCTTTAAAATCCAACCCCCTAAACCCAACAATCATGAAATATTTCCATAAAAGACCTATGTTCAACTCCAGGAAACGTTTCATCAAATGCTTGAATTAACCCCTTCAGTTTGTCAAAAATAAATGTGAATTCATGTGGCTGAGTGATATAAAGATCTTGTTTGAGCAAAGTCAAAAACCATGATCAAGTATCTCCAATGTCCCTACCAACCACAACATATGTAATAGAGTAGGGTTTATTATTAAGGTAAATACCAACAACAATAAAACATACTCCTTTATGAGGGCCACTCAAATGGCATCTATCTACTCCTGGAATGGGCCTAGAACCAGCTAAGAATCCATTTTTTAATACCTCTAAACAATAGTAAAAGTTTATGAAAGTGCTCCTAGCACTATTGTCATTCATTCCAAAGATGACAATAGACCTAAGGTTGATTCTTCTTAATTTTGAACTATAATCCCAAATTTTGGCATACTATATCTTAGGATCCCCCTTTATTATTTAAAGTACCTTTTCCTTAGCTCTTTAAGCTTTGTGCCAAGATACATTAACCCTAACTTCTATCTCGAGCTCCTGCCTAAGCCCTCAATTTTTCTCTTCGGATAATTTTTCATCTTGTTCACAAACTTCTCAGCTAGGTATGTGGATGTTGATATTACCAACATCATAAATAGGTTGATATATATATGTGTAGGATAGTATATGATAATTTGAAAAGTGGACTCATCCTCCCTCAACCTTACATGCATGAATTTTCCACCCATACCCCTCACTCTCACACTTTGCATAAATCTTCTCTTTATTATTCTTTTTATCTTGATGTTCCTTATTGTTTGAATTATTTCAGCACGAGTAGCCTTCCTAAAATCAATTTTATTCTTAAATTTCATTCCTAATTCAAACTTTTGGGTATGCATTTTGTTATAATTAAAAGAAGGTGCATAAGGGATAACTTCCTTATCAATATCGCAGTTTACTTCACTATCTAAGGGCACATCACTATTCCTAACTATCCCTTCTTCTTTGAACTGATTGTCACTCTTAGTTTCATCCTTTTTTATCCCCCCTAAGCTTCACAATTGGTTCCTCAATCCCTAAATACTTCTCATTAGGATCTACATAAGTATCAAATAGCAAATCATCCTTTAATCCCTTACTATCTTTCTCAAAATTATAAAGAGGATCACTAGCACTATGTGAACTGAATTCATCACCACTATCATTTCGATATATAGTCCTTTTTTCATAAATGGAACCCAACCCTCCAACATCATAGTTAAGATCTCTTTAGTCTTGTGTTTGTGCTTGGCTTTGACTTTAAGATTGGGTATGGACTTGTGTTTAGGATTTGTTTGAAATTGAGATTGGAATTGTATTTAGGCTTGCATTTGGGCTTTGTTTGGCCTTGAGTTTAGGATTGGAATTGGGCCCAATTTTGGTATTGCGATTGAGACTAAAATTTGGATTGGGCTTGATTTTGGTATTGAGATTGAGACTAAAATTGGGATTAGACTTGAGATTTAGATATGTATTAGGGTTGAGTTTTAGATTTGGACTTAGCCTTAGATTAGGCTTCAGTTGGGAATTAGATTAGAGTTCATGCTGGGATAGATTTGAATTAAATTTTGTCTCCACATATAGCTTCACCTTCCTATATTTTGCACAAACTTCCCCAAGTTTTTTTTTGTTATTTAATTCATCATCATCAATAACTTTTTTAAATGTGCCATCTACTTTTGGTAGAACTTCTTAGGGGTTTCAAGGTTGGAAGTATCACACATGTAGTTCACATTCTTAAATTTTAAAAAATCTAGGAGAAAGTGGTCAAATTTAACTTTGTTTCCCTTTTATACTTAGATAGAGGAGAAAAATCACATTCATCAATATAAAAAACTATAACAATAACTTTTTTAGATCCTTTATCTGCATAGTACATATAAACAAGAAAAAAAAATTAACACTAAGTTTTAAGCACTTCCAAAAATGCAACGTATAATCAATAAACCCGCAACCCCACATGCTAATCCATTGACCTACACACACATGTATAGTGGAAAAAGTCACATATTAAACCTTAAACTACCCCACAAGTTACTTTTACAATTACAAGTTGATTGAACAAGAAATATCAAACCCATAGCCAGAACATTTTTAGAGACTAGTTTACACACATTTAGAGATTAGATAGGGACCACTTCTACAGTAAGCATTGAAAGACTCCAATATAGTCAAATAATGAATAATAAACCAAAAACAGTACTAGAATCATGTTTTAAAAACATTTAACTAAAAACTTTAAACTACACATGGGCCAAAATTTACATTTTAGTATTTAAACCCTTACCATATAGAAGAGGCACAAAATGTAGGTCTTTAGATGTAGGAACAAACATCTTAAGCTACCCAAAGCTCCTCACCACAATGGTCAACAAAATCAAACCTCCACCCACAAACCAACTTCAACAATTTCAGCAAAGAAGAATTAGGGCTTTGGGGTTGACCCAATAGCTATGAGTTTGTGGGTTTTAGGATATTAATAATTTGGAGTTTAGCTTTGTGAGATTTTTGGAAAAGGAAAAACAAAGATTTGGTCTACGATTCTCGATTTATGGGTTTTTCTTTCTTGGTTTGAGATTTGGGTTTTTTTCTTCAGAGTTGCGACTTGAGGATTTTTCCTTTACAATGTTGAATTGCATTTCTTGTTTTACACTTTGAATATTGGTAAGCTTTGATAATTTTCTTTAGCATTTTAGCATTTTTTCTAAGTTTTTCTTCCAATTTTCATCATGTTATGGTTTTTTTCAATTTTTTAATAATTATACATTTTGTTGTTTTTTCTTTCTTAGTGTTTTTGCCTTCAATTTTAGCAGTGTTTTATTTAGGGTGATATGGCAACTTGCATGTAAGCTTACATGGCAGCTGGTTGACAAATGGCATGAAAGTCCCAAAATTCTAGCCCAATTAGAGCTGACTATACAATTACTAAGCTCAATTGAAGAATTTTGAGCTCGATGGACCAAAATTAAGAAAACTTAGATTAAATGTGTTAAAAATTAATGAATAATGGATTAAATGTGCTAATACTAAATCAAAATAGAGTAAAATCAAAATTGGTAATCGTTGATGGATTAAATTTGCATTTTCCTATTAGATTTGTGATTATTGATGGATTTGACATAGAAAAACTAGTACTTTACCATACTTATTCCAATCTTGTACGAACTATATATATATAATACATAGCAGCTTTATAGCTTCACAAATAACTTAATAAGATTAAAAAACACTTATTTTACCAAACTACAAAAAAAAACAACATTTGGGACAAATAAAATTTCCACAATGAAATCCATTTGAATATTCAACTTTATTACAAAAAGCTTAGTTCTTATTCAGTTCACTCCGCAATAGCAACAACCCATACATTTTAAATGTTGACTAATAACATTAAAACTTGCAAATATAAATACTTTTACAAGTATTTCCTCTATAGTTTTCTTTTCATCATCTTTACTGAAGAATAGTCTTCCTTTTAAGAAACAACAACACTTGTGATTCTCCTAAAGAAAAAAATCCTTAAAAAAAAATTTTGGAATTATTATTGGGTCACATCTTGATCTGAAGTTGCAAAAATTCATCCACACTTTAATTTAGGAAAACTAATTCTTCATTAGACCATATTGATGATAGGTCCTCTTAATCTTATATGCATTCATCTATACCTATGACCTGTAAGACAAAGGAAGATTAGTGAAGCACAAATGTAGAGCATATACTTTCAAGTTGAAGCAAGTAAATGATATAGAAAATAAGAGTACTCTCCTTCTAGTTTGCTTTTCTTTACATTCCCCTATTTTTTCGTCTTTTTCCCTCTTAAGAAAAGCAAGACAAACTTTTAAACATCCTTTCACATGAAAAAAGAAACTTTTTTCCTAATGATATTATTTATTGTGCTTCTGCTTATTGTTGATTCTAATTTGATTTAGTTTCCTCTTTCTAGTTATTTTCCATTTTATGTCTCAAGCAAGTCATATATAAAAACCTCCATTGATCAATAATAAATGAGGTTTTTCTTACATTTTCTCTAGCTCTCATACTCATCTTCCAAAAAATTTTAGATGGAATAGAAAGTTTATAATGTAGAAAATGAAAGTCATGGATTTGTGTCCTTATTTAGGTTAGAAATAATTAATTATATCTAATTCGTGATCTTAAACTAATCAAATACTTCAAATAGATGGAGTGATTACCATAAATTTTGTATCCAATTATTAGGGCTAAATGTGGATTACCCTCTTACAAAATTCAAAATTTCTCTATAAAAAAATAGAGTTTGATCAGTACCTAGTGTTTCTTCAAAATTACCTCACTCACCCCAAACACACTTTTTTCGAGTGTTGTTGAATATTTTGGGTGCTATTTTACAATTTTCCAACATTGCTTCTTCATACATTTGGCATATTGAAAGCTAAAAAACAAAAATTTAAAAAAAAATCCTAAAATGCTCTCTTTCTCTCTCAAGAAAAAAAAAGAAAAACTTCCACCTAGGTAACTAAGACAA
Source organism: Jacaranda copaia (assembly GCA_014898725.1). NCBI lineage: Eukaryota > Viridiplantae > Streptophyta > Magnoliopsida > Lamiales > Bignoniaceae > Jacaranda > Jacaranda copaia. Next base: position 3,004,867 of record JACGDI010005411.1, on the reverse strand, counting down.
ATACATAATTTTTTTCACCATTTTCTGCATTTTATTATCAAGAAATCATCATCCATCAAAGATGTTCGTGTCCCAAGAAAAATCTTCCAAGTGATTGTCCATTCCATGTACATCAGTTTTCATTTTTTCTTACATTTTTTGAATTGGATAGTGCATGTGTGAAATAATGCATCATTAAGTGCAAAATGTACCTTTCCAATGAGTTTGTGTGTTAGATGCATGTTGGATGTTTGTGGGTTGGGAGTTAGGTTGGTCTCCTTTTTTTTTGTTGGGGGGGGGGGGGG
>JACGDI010005411.1:2988134-3004526 GCA_014898725.1 Jacaranda copaia | reverse complement strand
AGAATTGAACTCAAAACCAAAAAATGTCTTGTTTTTTGTTGTTATTGATTTTTTCTTTTTTGCTTAAGATTCTAATTCTAAATCTTAGAAATCTAAGATTCCTCAAATGATTGATTACATGGTTTTGTTGTGTCTCAACTGTTTATTTGTTTGTTGAAAGTTGATTGATGTTGACTGCCTTCTATAAAACACGTAGGGTTAGTTCACCTCATTTTGTTGTACTTTATTCTTATATGGAGGGTAATAAAGCACATTATTATTGTATAATTTTTTAGTGTAGACAAAGTTGACATAGTGGTAATAAGGCCCATTATGATTATTTGATTCTTAAGTGTAGATAGAGTTGACGTGGGGATAATTTGGCTTTTTTTATGCAAAGTCATTTTTTTGCTTATTGTTTGATTAATTATTTCTAGTTTAGGCACTAATACTTCATGTTAATTTATGAATTTGAACCATATGGATTATCCTGACATTAACTTTGAAATATGGTTGGGGGTGTTAGCAATCCTAACTTGTACTACAATAGGAACAAGAGGAATGTTTTCAAAGACAATATTGTAGACAACCTCACAATAGATCTGTTTCATCACATGTATGCATGGTCTTGAGAATGTGCAGCAGCTGTTATTTTTTACTTTGGACTCCCTAGACACTCTCTTAACTATAGGCTAAGGCAAGTACTAAGTAAGTATAGTATTGCTGAGATTGTAATGTTCCACAGTAGGCTAGATCAGGTTTGTCCTTTATATGCTAAGGATGGGTAGCCCTCTACTTATGGTAAATACACAAGGAAATATCCTAGCCAAGAACTACTCAGAGAGCCAAGAGGAACATGTTCAGGGGATAGTTAATCAAATAAATCTTTTAAGGTAATTATGAGAATGATCTTTATTATGAAGAGAGTAGATCTAATGTAATTGTATTTTAATGTTTCACATGTTGAGGATGATTTAATAGAGTCAGATGGTATTAGTATTGATGTTCAGGATGTTCAGCTAGATGGTATGAATGCTAATGTTGATAATGTTTAGCTAGATAGTGTAAATGGTAATGTTGAGAATATTCAACTAAATGGTATGAATGCTAATTTTTAGAGCATCCAAGATGTTCTAGTTGATGAGAGAGCAGCTTGCGTGGTTGAGAAAAGGGCTTTTGGGGGTGTTATTCTTGATGATGCAGTTCATGAGACACCTATTAATAATGAACAAAGTGATGTGTGATATCTTTCTAAGGATGCTTTAGTTCAAGAGACACATAATAAGCAATCTTTTAGTGATGGCCAAGATGTTAAGGTGATGGTTTTTGAGGGTGTTGCAACTCATAACATAGAGCATGAAGCTCTTATTGGTGATGTAAGCCGCTGAAGTTAGAGTTTCTGAAGGTATGGCTATAGATATTTATGCAAGGTTTGAGGATGTGGCTAGTAAGGCTAGGGTTGATAAGGTGTGGCTATAGGTTTTGAGGGTATAAGGTTTGAGAGTATGGTTACTGAGGCCATTATTGATGAAGTTGATGCTATAAGGCTTAAGGGAGTTAAGGGTATGGCTATTGAGGCCATGGTTAATGAGGATGTTGTTGTAGGGCTTAAAGGAACAAAGTTTGAAGGTGTGGAATGTGATAATTAACAATTTTGCTAGTTATACACAAGGTGATGTGATTGCAACCTAATATAAAAAATATAAGAAAGAGATAAGAAGGTTAGAAACAGAATAGAGAAGAAGAAAAATGGTTCAAATAATTAAGTTTGGCAGCAATCATAGGCCTAGAAGAGTTATCACAAAGAAGAAGAGTAATCCATCACAAAAGAGTTCGACTTAAAGGAAAATAAAATGAAAGGTCTAAACTGATGATGTAGCTAGGCAACTAGTTAATTTGGCCGATGTATTTGAGGCTCAAGATATTGTACATAAACCTGCTCAACTTGAACAAGGTAGACAAGTTATTGAGAATTATTGTAGCACCCCTTCTTAGGGCAACACCTAAGTTGAGATGCCACCAATTTCAATCTTAATCTTAAGCTATAAACCAGTAATAAGCCCATAAGAAAAATTTTCAGAACTTTATCATAGATAGCAGTAGCCTTCTCTTAAACAAGCCTTGACAAAATACTAAACGCAAGCCATGGTTCATTCCTTAACATCCAACAAAACATATACATACTTTTAGGTTACTATTGTCATTCATGACATATCACAATATCTCAAATCTAAACCTAACATTCAAATGATTTATATATATATATTCAAACACCTGATCTATTGCAAATTAGTCTCTTATGCTCATCATCATCTCCTGCATCTCACTTAAACTTGTCTGTGAAAAGAATAAAGAATAGCAAGGAGGGTAAGTTTTAAAAATTCAGTGAGGGAAATACATAATAAGAGATAAAGAGGAAAATATTAAATTTCAGTAGCAATAAACAAGATCATTGATAACAAATCAGATGATCAGTTCTTGATTAACAGAAATCAAATTTAAACTCATAAAACATGAAACATGTAAACATTTAGCAAGCTTATTGGCATCCTTCCTTAATGCTCCTCAATAAATACAGGATAACATTCAATAACATTTAACTTGAACATGAAAAACTTTTCCTTATCTCTCTAATTGCTTAAGTACACAGCTCAACATGTAAAACCTTACTTTTATGGCATGGTCGATCGCATGTCAAATCCCGCCGCTCAAGTTTGCTACTATTGGAATAGTGTCCTGTAAGCTAATGAGATTGGCCTTGTATAAACTATTTTCTTGTAAAAAAATCTTGATTGAATGATATTTGTTATATGGCCATCTTCATCTTGTATTTTATTATACTTCACTTGTATTTTAGATAAAGCCCTTAGATCACCTATGACTGTAGGACTTAGTTTGGTGACCATAGAATAAGTCTCATACAATCGTGATAGGATCTTATGAGATGGGGCATCTAAAATTCGGACGAACTTGTACTAACGGTGCATAAATCCAAGAGTTGGGGATTGCTCCATCCTATGAGAAATTGTATGAGTTAATGGTGTATATTAGTAGGTGCTTGTTAGAGAATAAGGCACTAAAGGCCTATCAAAAAATTCACCAGATATCCATAGTAGCAAGTTGATAGTGGCTAGCTCTCCTACTTATACTAGTGCATATTATTAGTCCTTTGACCTGAAGATCCATGATAACCTTGTGTTCAATCCTCATACTTTGACTCATCCTTGGTCACTTAGTGAGCTGTTTAGGTTGAGATTGGGTATGGGCTACTTGGCATAAAGGCTTGTGAGATCCAAGAAGGAATCCGACTCCTCGTTGTTTTGAAGAGCAAGTGCATCTCTTATGTATTCTATAATGATTTTCAAGGTGGTGTGACAATTTGGAAAAGGCATTTTCCAAATGTGATGTCACATAATAGGGATCAAACATTGAGAATAGAGACATAATATTGAGGTTATTAGGGAACCGACAAATATATTGCCCTAGGTCTCTTTCAAAAGATAGGAGATGAAAGGATCGTATTTGCATGACACACATAAAGCGATGGTGGTTCTCCAAAATAATTATTTCAGCTAATAAGTTGGGTTCCATGGGTGTGAGATTGGACATCAACCATAGAGATTAGGTACTCTTCTATTAATAAGATTAATTAAATTGGGTTGACTAGTTTGAAAGAAATTTTAAACTAGAATGAATATAAGATATTCAAAAGTCACAAAGAGTTGTGTGCCCATGTCCAATGAATGGTAGAATCTATTGGGTTATAGAAAAAATCCAATGAGCTTTCTAATTAATGGAGAGAATTTTCTAAGTTTGAAAATGGTGTCTCCTAGTGGACCAATTTTTTAGGCTATATATTGAGGGTCAATTTGGGTTTGATTGATTTAAGTATTAAATCAATCAACTAATTTAAAAGTTAAATTAGACTAATAATTATGAAGTTAATTATTTGATACCAACATGACCATCAATTGGTTAAGTTAAGTTAACGAATTTAGCTTAAAGAGTTATGCTAATTTGACTTAAAGAGTTAAGTCAAAGGACAATTAATTAAATTAAAGAGTTTAATTTGATGAATTAGGAAGAAAGCATTTTGGAGGGAAAACTCAAATGAGATTTGAGATGGCATCTTAATTAATTTGAAATGAGATCTCAAATGTAATTAAGATTCAAATGAAATTTGGAATCAAAATTCGCCACCTAAGCACACCTCATTGGGCCCCCCCCCCCTCATGGAATGTGTGATGCTAATTGGCATCACACTATTCCACATCTATATATAGATATAGATAGCTAGCCGTCCATAAGCAATGTTAATTAGTGTGAAGAATTAGATTCTTCATTTCCCTCCAAAATATTGGCAAGCTAGCATTTCATATGTTGAATGCTAAACTTTTTTCTTCATCTTCCTACCCCAAATTCAGCCTCCATCATCACCAAATCTATGGTCTTATTTCAACTAAAAGACTAGAGATCTAGGAATATCTTATTGGTGTGGGGACTTTTACAATAAAGGCAAGGCATGTGACTTGCTCAATTTCTAGAGATACATTAGCACGAGGTCCAACTTTGTGATTTTCTCCAGGATGTTTTGGATGGCCAATCGATCTAAAAATTTTACTAGAAATTCTCCAAGGTGTTGACTATCTCTATATATAATTTTTCAAAATTTTTGGAGGTAATTTGATAGGTTGATGGTTGCAATCTTCTTGTTGCGCCACAAGCAGGTTAATTATCCTCCTTTGACCAAAAATAATAACCATGCAACCCCAAAACTTGGAAGTTTAGTCCAATTATGTTTTCTTAAATTACAGATTGACCCTAAATTTCCAAAATTCTTGTAGTTAAGTCTTTCTCATTTATTTTCAGAGCCCTAAAATCCAACCAGTCAATATCTCGAATTCTAAATTCTTATTTTTTGAAATTTTGAATTCAAGGCTGTTTCAATTATATATTTTGAGGGCAGGACAATGGGGACAATGGAAGCACTAGGATTGCATATGGAAGTCTAGAAGCAGCTACATGAACAACTTGAGGTATGCAAATGGTGCTTGAGGTCCTACCAAAAAGTTAACTGATAAATTCCAAAGCTGGTTGTCAAAACTTGCACTTTTGTGTTAATGAAAATTTAGAATTTTGTATCATGCGTTAGATAGCTTTAGTGGTATAGCAAATACTTAATCTGGAGCTACTATCTTTATGCGACTCTTGGTTGGGTAAAATTTTGGTTTACTCAAATTTGTATCTGATTTAGGTTGCCAATAAAATTATCATTTGTTTATGAAATGCATGTAAGCCATTAAATCATTCTTGATTAAATTTTCAGGAGTTATTTGGACTGTTAGGCTATAACTGGTTGATACTATTATGGTTGTATGGTTACTAGAAATGTGCTTGTAATTCTTGAAGGATATGACTAAAATATATATGTTTATTTTTTTGAGGCACATGATGGATTAGTGCCCTTTCTAATACAGGATTTGGAGGTTTTTATTTCTATTTAGAGCCTTCAAAAATAAGAAACAGAAGCTCGAGTGAAAGCCTCCAAATGGTGGAAAATTTCCTCAATTTGTTGCATATAGAGGCAATTTATATAAATTGCCTCTGTATTTTTTGCGACTGCAGCTATTGAGGCTTTTATATTTAATTGCCTCTACATATATTAGAGGCATATTTGAGGAATTTAGAGGCAAAAAAAATTGACCACATATCCTAATATTGTAGTAGTGGTTAATGGAGGCGAAACCTGGCAAAATTAGGTCGAACACTCAAGGGGATCTCTCAAAGGAGCCTCAGCCCCTTAGGTAGGGAATTTTCTTCGTCTCTTTTTAAGCACTTAAGGAAGTTGTTATTTCATTTTAGTTTTCTTCTCTCTTCATGGCATTGTGCCAGAAACCTTTGTAGCTCGCATTCATACAAGTTAGACAAACCAATGATTTCGTGCTTGCCAGGTATTTTTTGGTTGCTAGTTTTCTTAGCCTGGAAGGCTTCGGTTTGCTTCAATTTTGCAGCCTTCTTTGCCTCTGTTGTGCCAACAAAGATCTAAGGATTGGTTCTTAGAAACCATTCAAGGTTTCTTTGATACTTATAAGGGCACGGACGTTTATAATCACCTCTATTAATGTGGTAGCGGGAAACCTGCTAGGGTTGATCATCAACATTAATATTTCAAAGTCTCTTTGGCACCCACGGGGAGCAACAATAGTGGTGGAGATTTCTTAAGAAGAATACCTTGTTTATTTACATTTGAAGGAGATAGAGCCACTGTTGTTATTAAAATAGTAAATATGAAGATAGCGCTGGGATTAGCGATTGGTAAAAATGCCTCGAGTTCCTTCTTTTCTTTATGGCCACCATCAACTAAATAGTTTAGCCGAGATGTTAGCGCTTTCATTTTCACTTCTCGTGGTCTAGGTTGGTGCAGGTCCTGAAATCGTCTTTACTATTACACTATCACGTATTGGGTTATTATTTGTCCTGTTTCTTTACAAGTTCTGGTAACTTAAATACCTCACTACCAGTTGGAAATTGCTAAAAACTCGTTACTTTCTTTAAGTAACATCACAAAAAATATCAAAATTTTAGAATTTTTTACTTTGCCAATAAATAAAAATATTTTAGAAATTAGAGCTATATTAAAATAAATTAGTAAATTAAATTTGTAATTTCTAACTAGAAAGGGCTTGTTTGGTTTCATTTACAAAACCTATTTTCACATTTTCTACTATTCTAAAAGTGAAACACATCGCGTTTTACACATTTTTATTCAATATTATTTTTATTTTTATTTTTATTTTTATTTTCAAAATACATTCTCCAATAATCTATATATCTTCTCTCAATATCCTAAATATCTTCTCTCTCTCTATTCTATTATTTCTATTTCTTTTTACCTACAACCTATTAAAACCAATATAATCGTTACTTTTTCTATAATCTATCCAAATATAAACTCATTTTTAACTCATTTTGCGCTAATTAATTTTTCAAATTTTAGAAATAATGAAAATAAAAATAAAACCAAACGGGCCCTTACAATCTTCATTTTCTTTTTTTTTTTTGTTGCATTGCCAAACCCCATTTTTGTTTTCATTTAAAAATAAAAATTAAAAATAAACACTTTCTCACAATTTTTTTTAAGAAAAGTACACATTTTCTTCTCAAAACTCTTTTTAAACCTATCATATCATCTTACTATCACATCAGTCAAATTCAAATTTGATTTAACATAAAGTATTCACTATCATTTTAAAATTAATAAAATATACATATATTTTTTAAAAATAAATATTTTTGAACATAAAAATATACAAATTAACCTATTTTTCAAGCATATAACATATTTTAATCATTACTTTCCAGCATTTTATCCAAATACATATCAACTTCTGTTTTCATTTCATAACTAACTTTTCAATTTTTAAAAATATATAAAAACTTAAAATGCTTATGGAAATAAAACCAAACAAGTTGTTAATTAAGGGTGTAAGTTGAGCCAAGATGGTTCAGTTTGATCTAGAAAAGCTCAACTTGAACTCGAGGCTATTTGAACTTGAGCCGAGCTTATTGAGTTTGAGTTTGAGTTTGAAATTTAGCCAAGCTTGAGTTTTAAAATGATGGTTCAAATGCTCACGAGCTGACTTATGAGCCCTAGTATTTTTTTAAAAATAATATGTATATATATTAAATAATATATAAAAATAATATTCAAAAGATGTGCCACACATTTAGATAATTTTTAAAATATAATTTTCAAAACATAATTTCATTTATATATTACTTATTAATAAAAAATAATTTATAAGATACTAACTTCTAATTTATAAAATCCTAAAAATAAATAGCATGATATATTTGAAAAAATGTAAAATTTTGAATTCAAACAATCTTATAAAAATATATAATTATATAATAAAATTTCATTGTATAATATGTTATATATGATTATTGCATGTTTTTCAAATTTAATATTACACGTATGAAATGATAATTCATCATTATCTTAAAAAATTTATTGTTATATTTTAATGTTCAAATTTTAAAAGTCAAAATATTAATCTTTAAATTTATAAAAAACTGATTAACTTTTGAAAAAGATTGATGTTTCGGTTGGATTTGCTAATGAATAGAATTTTTCAACAGTTTCATATGAAAAAATGAGGACTAAATTAAGTTCAATGAGTTTGAATTCAAACTCACACGTTGAATGTAAAAGATGCTAAATGAGCTCGAATTTAGTTCGAATTTCATTGTGTCTCGATATCTTATAAGTTGATCGAGTTTGAGTTTAAATTTAATATTTATTAATGAGTTAAAGTTTGAACCTAAAATTTAAAGTTCGATGAACTCAAATTCAAGCTTGTGTAATTTTAAAATGAGCTAAGTTTAATCCAGAGATTTTTTATAAGCTCAACTTGCTTATATTCATACTTCTAATAAATCAACACAGAGACAAAAATAATAAACAAGAAAAGAAGGCGCATATCACAAGTCCAAAAACTTAGTCAAGCGGCTCATGAAATCTGACGGGAAAGAAGTAGAAGTAATACAATAGGAGCGCAAAGGGTAAAATACGGAATCCAAGAAGGTGGCCCAAAGCATTAGAGCACAAAGTCAAATACTTAAATTGTTTTTCTAAATAGTTATTATCCTTCTTTGTTGATAATTTTAATATTGCAAATGCCTTCAATTTATAGCGTTTTTTTATTATGAGAATGCCTTATAAAACAATAAATTAAGAGCACATTTAATTCTATTTTTTGAAGGTATTTTCATTGAAATGTTGTTTGTATATTTAAGAAATAAAATAAAAATAATTGTACAGGATTGAAAATAAATTATATTTGGATGTTGTCGTATTTTGTATTAAAAATTGTATTAATAAAAAAATGAAAAAATAGGATGTGAAAATAAAAAAAGAATATAAGATTGTGCGTGAAAAAATATTTAAGAATGAAAATGTGTATAAAAATAGAAAAAAATTGATAATTTTTTTATTTTTATTTTTTTGGATTTGAAGCAAAACCATGTGGGCACTAAATTATTTGAAATGTTTTGATGGTATTATCACTACACATGCAATTAAATAGTTCCCAGTTAAATAAGGAAAACCAAGACAACGGTCAAAATGGAAAAGTGAGAAAAAGAAACCCAGCCGTGTCATCAAAGTTTGTCCGGAATTTTGTCAATATTATATTTTCTCCGAATCATAAGCCTAAACCACCAAACTAAGTTTATCTGACTTCACTGTTATAGCATCTATAAATCTCTAATCGTACCACTTAAATTAATAAATTTGGTGTTAATAATTCAAAACCCACATCTTAAGCAATCTGTACGGCCCTCTCTCTCTCTCTCTCTCACTACTCATCCTAACTTTACTCATTCTTGTCAAATTCTTACAGCGCCATCAGCACTGTGTTCTTTCATTTCTAGCTCTGACGCTACTGTAGTAGTAAGGTTTATTTTGTTTTCACAAGTAAGTTTGTGGGACGGTGCGTCTTTTACTACATGTTGAAAAGGTTCATGCTTGGCGCAAATTTACAACGTTTTGATTTGTTCTAATCTTTTTAGGGAATTTTTTGTTGAAAAGATTGAATCTTGGGCAAACCCATCAAGCATCTTCATTATTGTCCTTGTAAGATTGTTATTTATGGTTGATTGGATCTGAGGAAGTGGTTGCAGGGAGGTTAAGCTTGTATATGTTAAATTTTTTTTGGTATTGGCCTTCAGTTATTCACTTTTCAACTTGTCTGATTGTTGGTTTTTCTTATTTCGTTTTCCCTTCTGGGCTTCTTGTGGGTCTTTAAGAAACCATTTTTTCAATCTTTGCGTATAAAGGGCTGTTTCTTTTGTCGGTGGAGATTTTTGAATCTAGTAGTTGTGCGTATATTTGATATCCTGTTTAGCATTTTTCATCACATAAAGACAACTTTGAGTTGTCACAGGTTAAACCTCTCTGATTTTCGTGGAATAGTTAGCCTCTCCTCCAGAAGTTTGGAACAAGCAATGAGCATTAGAAAAAATGTCAATTTTCATTCAGGAAGGATGTTTAGTGACAGAAGATGGAAAATACCATTCTTTGTCAGTTTGCTTGTGTCGATCACACTACTTACTGCGACCATATTTGGATTATACTTGTCACCATATGGCCGAGATCAATTGCAATTGGACATTATGTCGTTTGCTGATTCTGAGGACTCAGATGGGTATTTCGTAGAATCTGATTTAAGGAAACCATTGAAATCAGTTGAGGCATCAGAACTAGAGCCACCGAGACTTGCTTATCTAATTTCAGGAACAAAAGGTGATAGTCAGAGAATGATGAGGACATTGCAAGCCGTGTATCATCCCCGAAATCAATATATTCTTCACATGGATCTTGAGGCTCCACCAAGGGAGAGGTTAAATTTAACAATGTCTATGAAGAATGACCCAACGTTTAGCGAGGTGGAGAATGTGCGTGTAATGGCTCAATCCAATCTGGTGACGTACAAAGGTCCTACCATGATTGCTTGTACCCTCCAAGCCATAGCAATTTTGTTGAAAGAGAGCTTGAATTGGGATTGGTTTATTAATTTGAGTGCTTCTGATTATCCTCTTGTGACTCAAGATGGTTAGTTCTCTGCTTCTTATATGCCTAAAGTATCTGAAATTTCTCCCATTATCATATTCTGGTTTTGCATTCTTTATCTTCATATCTTTTTGAAAGAGCATCTGCTTGCAAGATTTAGTTTTATTTAGAGTGTTAATCTACTTTCTGTAGCCTTTGGCCTCAAGAAGGTGAAATTATATAAACAGCAAACTGGTTGGCATGACATGGTGGTGAAATAAGTGGATAGACTGGTATGATACATATGTTTTATGTGCTTTAATAGTGATTGGCTTCCTTTTCTAATCAAAATTGGTATTAGCAAGCATAGTGGCTGGAGTTTAGGAAGTGAGACAAGTAGGATTATGAACTTCTCGTTTCCAAACTATAGTTATCAAGTTTTTTCCTTGATAGATATTTTGAGTAATACTTCTTTCAAGTTTCTAATTGATTCAAGTTTCAAAGTCTTGAGTTAAGTCTTATATGTGAGTTGAGTCGTGAATCGTGATCTTATGGCAGCATTAAAACATACAGGGCAGGGAATTCAAAAACTGCATTTCAGAAGAAAGGTGATAACATGCTAATTTTTGCTATACAAGTCAGCTTTTGCATTGAAGTCCTATGGATTTACTTTGGCTATCTGTGAATATGATCTCATCATGACTGATAAAGATTTTTGTTCTTATTAGTGTTTAGTTTCTAAAATCTGGGTAGGAACTGAACTAGTGTTTATATTATATTATTATGAAACCCGCCTTGTTTTTCTGATTTATTGAGATTAGTCATTGAAGTTTTTGTATTTTATACTTAGATTAAGGATTTACTTCTAAAATGTTTGACCCAGATATGCTAATTTTGTTGAATGTCTTGAGCATGGAAGAAGGAATGTGTTTATTTAGAGGGGAGTACTACTCTATCAGTTTTTGTCCTAATTTTGCTAAGAAGGAAATTGTATTTTTTATTGTCATTTAAGGCTGGCAATAGTTTGAAGAAACAATCCCTTATTCTGATCTTGTGAATGATCATAATCCTCTGAGCCTACTGCATTACTAGAATATCTACTTCCTCAATATTTTAGTGTCATGGTATATTTGATTTTGTTAATGAAAACAGTATCTTTAATTTTATAGTTTATCTTTATACATTTATCAAAATTACTACTATGGGAAATGGGAAAGTTACTGTGTCATAATTTAGTCCTGGCTTTTGTCATACATAAACTTGTAATCTTGTTTAAAAAAAATAAAAAAGGTTGTTATCTGTATTTTCCCCGTCATATTTTTTTGTTTAAAGATGCTTCTTCATAGAATTTTCACCACCTATAAAAATGTAATGGTATCTGCATTTTTAGAGCATCCCTTGCTATCCTACAATATGATACAAAGATTTTATGTAAAGCACACCGAATTATAGAACCTCAAGTAATCTTCAGTTAATTCAAATTCCATTAACCTTCTGCAGCCAATGCTTTCTGAGTTCTTGTATTAAGATAATGTTTTCTTAGATTTATGCATGACAGGAACAAACAGGCTCAGTTGTATGTAGACAACATTCTGTAACCTGTTTCTTGTAATTCATTGTATTGATTAACACTATACTTTACAAGCAATAGTACTAATTGTAATGCATTTTCAAGATAGCAGGCTGTTATCTGGGTTTTTAAACTTTTCAGCATTATCATTTCAGAGACTGAAGTTATGTTTTTTGTTGGTGCAGATCTGCTTTATGTTTTTTCAAATCTGTCCCGGAATCTCAACTTTATTGAGCATACACAGATATATGGGTGGAAACTGTATGTATATGGACATTCAATGAAAGACCGTGCTATGATTGTTATAAATTTCATGTTTCAACTTTGATTATTGTAATTATTTCAGGAATCAGAGAGCAAAGCCTATCATAATTGATCCAGGTCTTTACTTGTCTAAAAAATCTGACATTGCTTGGACTACTCAGCGCCGCTCTCTACCTACATCTTTTAAGTTGTTTACTGGTGAGTTTCTCATCCCAGTTAGCTGAGGTTTAGTAAACACCAATCTACATAACAATACATTTATAGATTTTAGGTCACTCAAGAACCTCAGCTTCATTTGCGTTATAGTGGCTACACCAAACAATTGTGCTATTTGTCATGATTAGACTGACTAGCATGAATAAGAGCTATATCAAAGCTAAAAATGAATGTCTCAATTTCCTGTAAAGAACCCATGGCCGAAACATCCTTGTCCATTTTTCATTGTGTAACATTTATTTATTAGTGAGGCCTATATTCCTGGGCCCTGGCTTAGTCATGGTCTTCATGGATGTGCACTGTAGAAGCTAACATTGATAAGTAACTCTTTGCTGGCTTAGTTTCGGAGATAGCATTAGTACCTGTACATTTTGTTACGGTAACCCATTTCTTGTAGAAAAACAATTGTCTTTCTAGAAAGCATTAAGAGGTTGAGTGGAAGGCGACAAGAATCTCTATTACAACTATTTTATCTTCTTCAATTTCTTATCCCATAATGCCAGATCAATAAAGACATGAGAGAGACGCTACTGTACAGTGATTGCAAGTTGCAATGAGTTTGACCTTATATGTTATTGCTATGCCTAAAATTTCTGGAAAATTATCTAGATCGCAATTTAGGATGAACTGTATGTGGTGAAAAGCGTGATTTGCTGGTGTACAGTTCTTCAGATAATACCAGACTTTGAGACGAAAGAGTTCTTGAGAGGAATTTCTCAGTATAAGTATGCTTTTGATCGTTTTCTTTGAGTATAAGTAGATAGTAGGCCTTTTTGCAATATTTTACACTTACTGGAGAAAAAGTAGGTATGGAATGCACTTCTTTTGATCTCCTGATACTGATAGGGTTTCAATTTGCTGCGTTACCATTTTTGGCACAAAAAGAAATTGAGAATTTACCTTGTGTAAAATTATTTCTTGTGAATCAGGTCTAAATTGTATTTGTGCCTTTTTCTGCAGGCTCTGCCTGGGTGATTCTAACCCGGTCTTTTGTGGAATATTGCATATGGGGGTGGGATAACCTTCCCCGAACAATCCTTATGTATTACACAAATTTCATCTCATCTCCCGAGGGATATTTTCACACCATTATTTGCAATGCTGAAGAGTTTCGTCACACTGCTATAAGTCATGATCTCCACTACATTGCTTGGGACACTCCGCCAAAGCAACACCCAAGATCATTAACAATCAAAGACTTCGGCAAAATGATAAACAGCAGCGCCCCTTTCGCTAGGAAGTTTCACAAGAATGATCCTGTTTTGGACAAGATTGATAAGGAGTTACTTGGCCGGACAAATCGTTTTGCTCCAGGGGCGTGGTGTATAGGAAGCTCAGAAGGTGGGGCCGATCCATGCTCCTTGCGTGGTGATGATTCAGTGTTTAGGTCTGGTCCAGGTGCTGGGAGGTTGCAAGGGCTAATAAAGAAATTGTCGTCTGAAGATATTCTTAGTAACCAGTGTTCCATGCAAGGATGAGGGTGCATACAGATGAGAAGCTATTCGCAATTTTTCAACGCAAGCGGAGTTCTCTCACAGGGGTGATGTTGGGTGGTTAAAATGTACATTAATGTGTTCATAGAATCTGTACAATATAGAATTTTGTTTTCTTTTCTAAGAAATTGATTTTCGAGCTACTTCTTTTCCCCCTTTTGGCATTGAATTACTCTTCGATCCAATGGTCCTGGATTTCAGCATTTTAGCTTAGTCTTGGTAATCAGTGATGGGGTTTTGTTATTTTGCTGGAAGAATATAGACTCTATTGCTCAAAATAAGGACCTTGTGGTTCAATTTTAGAGCAGACCACTAATGAGGGCGGAGAAAGTTTGTACGAAGTACCGCAAGGGAAAGGAAGACGACAGGAGCACAGGCTGATCTTTCTATACATGGTGTGGGTGTTGGAAAATCCACTCTTGATCAGGACTCGACCGTCTTTGAGTACTTATTTTGATTTAGATCATGTGCTCAACAACAAATTGTTAGAGATGTCAGTGTGTTTTCCGCAAAAATTCTTCAATGCTCAAGTTAGTATTTAATCGAAGGAAAAAAAATATGCAGAAAGAATTTTGGGGAACTTTTTATAAAGATTACGAGCCTCTTATCTTGTCATTTTAGATATTTATAATGAAAAGTTGTAGAGTTTAATTGAAATTAGATGTCTTCCAATTGTTGGGGTCTAATCCTCTAGTATTTTATAGCACTAAAGGATAAATATAGGCCTCAATTTATGCGCCATATATGTATTTACCTTCAAAAAATAAGAGCGGGTTGTGATTGAAAGGCCCATTTATTATCCCATATCAATATACATTTGGTGACTTTGGAAACTAAATGAAATTCATTAAGGGCTAGTTTTGTTGGAATGAAATGATAGGATATAGTGTTTTTATTCTATCTTATCATTTGTATTTATATATGCAATTTTTATGATAAATTGACCCATCACCTCTCATAAGTTTATTTATTATGCCAGCCAAAATATATCACGATGATAAAAAATTACACACATTATCACCTAATAAATAATCATAAGATAACATAAAAATCCAACTAAACTAGCCCTAAGGGTTTATTGTACTTACATCCTTCATGAGTATCGCTATTATTTTTCTTTTAATCTATATACATGCATATTGGGCGTTTGTTAAGTTTTAACTTTTCTTTTAATCTATATACATGCATATTGGGCGTTTGCTAAGTTTTAACTTTCAACCTTATACTTTATGTATGAAACTTATGTTGTTGTGCCAAAGGCTATTCAGCCTACCTGAGTGACACATTATCCTACAAATTGAGTTGGGTTTTATGAGTCCATTATATTCATACTTGAAATGGATTGCAATTCTTTCTTGTGTAAAATAAGTAATTCGTTTCCCTATTCTGTATTCCTAAATTACATTTCAAGTTTATTTCCTCGCTACGTTCTTAGAGCATCACCAAATTTGTTTGGAAGGGTTTAAGATGTGCAAATTTACTGTAACTATTGTTGTAATCCACTGAAATGACTGAGGAGTGTTTGAATCTTTCGTAGTCAATAGAGTGTTAAAATTCTTTTGCAATCAATAGAGCACCTGAAATTCATGTGCAAAAGCTTCTAGACAAATTTTAGTGATAAAAAATTTTGAAGTTTGATCTCTGTGTTATTGTCCAACATTGATATGAATGCTAAAATGGTTCAGTTTTGTCGTTTTGATTGGCAAAATGCATTAAAGTATCCAATTAAAAAAATAAAACTTTGTAATTCGATGTGTTATTTTTCAACATTATATCAGCACTAATTTGGTTCAATTTTGTCGTTTTGATTGGCGAAATGCATCAAAGTATTCAATTTTGTGGTAGAAATAAAATAAAAATCCGTAATTTGATGTGTTACTTTTCAACATAGATATATTGTTTAATTTTATCATTTTGATTGGTGAAACGCATCAAAGTATTCAATTTTGTGGCAAAAAAAATAAAAATTCATAATTTGATGCGTTATTTTTCAACATTGATATCACTGCTTATATGGTTCAATTTTGTTGTTTTGATTGGCAAAATGCATTGAAGTATCCAATTTTGTAATAAAAAAAAAAGTTGAGGCAATAATATGTATCTATTCTAGACTTCTAGCTCTAAAATATCAAAATAATTTTTTTCAAAATGTCTTTTTTTATCATTCATTATCCTGAAAAATCTCTCATTTTTCCATATTTGTACATATATACATATATATTTTATTATTATTCTTACAATCAAACATATTACTCAATTTTATTTTCACTCCAAACACTCAACAAAAAATTATTAATTTGACCACTATAGTAAAAAAA
>JACGDI010005411.1:2974290-2987826 GCA_014898725.1 Jacaranda copaia | reverse complement strand
ACCATATATATATATATATATATATATATATCCATGAGACCTAAACAGCAAGGTGCGAAAATGGAACTAATTCAACTGTAAAAATTAAATGAACTAAATCAATAGAAGTGTATACTGTGGAATTGATAGTGCTAATACATTCTTCCATAGCTTGATTAAGAGATTTAATAGAAACTTGATCCGTTTAATCGTTAGCTGGAGCCATCCCCTCTCCTAAGTGTTGGGCGAATTTGCTCCCAATGAGCCAAATCTTTGATATCCCTATCCGGAGTTCAATCATTGGATACACTTTTAGATGTCACTATTATTTGATGTTGTTTGATCTGTCAATAGTTAAGGTTTTGTCCTTTTTAGGCCAATTAAAAAAAGAAATACAATATCCAAATTCAAACTCATATTCACTAAAAGAACTACAATGGGTATAGGTATGGGCATGGGTATGATACATCCATAAATTATCCGTAAGTTCATATTCAACAATTACTCTTTATCCTAACACCCAAATTCAACCATCAATCTAAAAATTCTACATATCAATATTGAAAATAGACTAGCAATAAATTTTCAATATATAAAATTAAAAAATATTTATTTTTTTTTACAGTAATATATTTTTTCAACAATTTATATTAAAAAACTGCTTGGAAAAAGTGAAAAATATGCAATTAAATTCCAACGATCCATGAATAATTCCGGTGATTCATAAACAATTCCAATGAGGGCGCAAGTACGTGAAGTCCTATGGCCAACAGGCATGCACCCGGCGGATAGTTTTGTGGTTGTATTTATTTAGTATATAAAAATAAATGTATAAATTAATTTAATTAAATTAAATTAAACTTAAGTAATGTGAAAAGAATTAACTAAAGCACTAAAAATCTTATGAGCTCTTAAATTTGAAATTTATCGACTTGAATATAAAATTTGAAGTTATGGAAGAATGTATTAAATTTGATACATAATGTGGGATCGAGTTACTCACTTTTAAATCTCACACATTCGAGTGAATTAGTTACTGGTTATATACAGTACGCTGAGAAGAGAACAGTGTATACGCCGGAAGAATTGATATTTTCTAATTATGAACTCATAATTATTTTTATTTTTGTATGAACTCCCTGCGCGCGTGTAGTCCATGCCTACGTGACAAAGCATTAGGTTCGGATTCCTTAACTTTGCCTTTCATCACTCTCCTAATTATTGATGCATACAATATCTAACCAAATTGGCAATATAAAATTTGGGTAAGAGTAGGATAACGGATCATATTCTGTAAACTCAACTGAGCCATATAAACTTACTTCCGAAAGTTTAAGGGACTATGCTCTTGATTCCATCCCTCTATTGTTCTTCAAACGTATTCTACAATAAATAAATTAGTGACAAAATAATAAGTAATAATACAAAATTTGTCACCAATAAGAGACTATAACTTTGATTACTTCCCTTTATTGTTCTTCAAACGCTACAAGAAAAAGATAAACTAATAACAAAATAATAAGTGACAATTACAAAAATTATCACCGATTTTATATATATTAAATGACAAAAAATTTATTTTGTCACTTTAATAATATTTTCAAGTTGTCATCATCGACAATTAGTGATATAACTATGATAACAACTTGTAAAGTTATAGTGGCACACCATATGGATGTCACTAATTATTGATGACAAATTAAAAACATTAATTTTTATCATTATTGAGCTATTTTCTGATAAAATAAAAATTATTATTATTTAAAAAAATATTATTAGTGACAAAATAAAATCTATTTGCCACTTACTTAATACATGTTATTGGTGATAATTTTTATATTGTCACTTATTATTTTGTCACTAATATTTTATTTTTTATCGTGAGAAAATATTTATTTAGATGACTAGCCTCTTTTCTTCTTTCACTCATCTTTTTATACTAGACATGAATCTTGATTCATTTTATTATGTGCCTATCATTTTCTATTCTTCATAATATTTAATGATGAATAGAACACCTTTATATATATATATATATATATATATATTGTGAAACGTGTCTCGTTATGGTACTGTGACATATTCCATTCGTCTATAGTGTGATAGGGATGTCATTGAATGATATTTTAATTTTATGCACAACTATGTTTTGGTTGTTTGGAAAAGGTTATCATCCAAGTAAGCTTAGTGGGGACACTAGGGATAAATTTTAAGTCTAGCTTTGAAAGGCTTAAATTGTTGATTTTGCCTTGAAATTTGAGCTAAATTAACAAGAACCGAAAGAAAAATGGAGTAAAACGGAGTAAGGGGTCGCAAAAGACACACGGTGAACAGTAACTTCATCCTGGGGCACAATTTTTTTGCGCCCTTGCGCAAAGTTTTGGCCCAAATTTGCAGTAGTAACAGAATTCTTGCGCTGGGTGCAAGTCATGTGAACCCTAGAACACAACACAAGCCCATGGGCCCAAGATTCAATTTTTGCGGATATTTAATCAGTTTTCTTCTAGAATTCATTACGAAAGATACATACATAAGGGTTTTAGACTGCTTTAGAGATAGTTTCTTGAGACGGAGTTTAGAAAGAAGGTTTTGAGTATTCTCATGAGATTTGTGAGATTCAAAGTTTGTACTTGCATTTTGATTTGTGATCAATAATTTTTTTTTTTTGTCGGATGGATTAAGCACATCATTGAACCACATTAAACTTGTTGTCAATTGCATTAAATTTCTTTACTATTATGTCATAATTGTGATTTTAGATTGTTCCAAGTTACAACAAATTGGTATTGAAGCTGGGATTGATCAGATGTCATCCATGAAGTATGAGGTAGAGAAGTTTGATAGGAAGAATGATTTTAGACTATGGAAGATGAAGGTCTATGCCCTTCTGTGTCAACAAAGTTTACAGAGAGCGTTAAAAGGCAAAGATTCTTTGCCGGAAATACTGACATATGAGAGAAGATGAAGGTCTACGCCCTCCTGTGTCAACAAGGTTTACAAAGCGTGTTAAAAGGCAAAGATTTCTTGCTTGAAATGCTGACAGATGAGGAGAAGGATGAGTTTATGGCGAAGATTTATGGTACTCTGGTGTTATCATTATGTGACTTCTCAATAAACGGTATTGAATTTTATAAAAACATGCATTTATAACTAATTTATAGCCTTTGCAATAGCTAGTGAGGCAAAATGATGAAGTTATAGCCAACTATTTAATGGAGGTTGATATTTCAATATACTTATGATGTATTGTTGTTTCTCCACATAAGTTTTTCATTAATAGTTTTATGTATTTTACAGGCAGAGAGGAAAGTTGCTAAAGATATACACAAACATGACCCATTTGAGCTCGGTTTACTTTATGCATCTGCTAGAAAAAAATTAGAGGTATGATATTTATCATTGAATGCTTGGGTTATTTGTTAAAGGTGTTTGGATTTTTATTTGTTGTTTTATGTGAATTTAGGGTAGAAACAAGGCTACTCAATGTAAGGGAAAGACATAGAAACAAAGCCATAAGATAAGTGGCCAATCCTCACAACAACTTGACAAGGTGCCTAGACCAAGCATGTACCAACAGCTTCACCTTTCTCAAAATGTTGGGAGTCAGCCTTCTCAAGTCACATCAGAAAGGAAGAGATATGTCACTTGGAGGGATTTGAACATTGCCATAGATAATATCAATGCAAAGAAGAAGAAAAGTGGCAAGAAGAAAGTTAACTGAAGCTAACGTAAAGTTGGGATTCTTTTTGGTGAATTGAACTCACATTTTTTTAGGTGAAATGAACTTGGAGACTTGTGTAGATAGTAGCTAGTATTTTGTGTCAAAAGTTGTGAATTTTTTGTGAATGGAACAAAACAAGGAAGATGCATGTATAGTCACTGTCATTGATTTATGTAATAAAACTTAATCATCTTTTGCAAATTTATGCATGTTGGATGCTATTGTTTTTTCAAATTTTATGCATGTTGGCTCTTTGTTGGATGATGTTGGTTTCTAGATTTTAATGCCCTTTACTTAGTTTTTGTCACTTTACTTGTTTATTTATATGGCCAAAACAAATATATATACCATCAACTATCAAATGCATTATATTTCATTGAGGCAAAACCTCAACAAAACCATAAGCTACTGCATTACACCAGGCTAAAATCCACAGTTATAGCAAAAGATTCCTACACATCACTACCTACAACATAAACACCATGCTTTCCTTCAACATAAAAACCACTACCACTAACTTAAAATACTTCCTAATGCATTATTTTTCTATTTCAATTCCAACCAAGCCATGAGAAAGCAAACCCAAGAGAGCACCACTGCTATTTGCTGCAGTTTGTTCTTCCTCCTCAACTACAAACCTCAGTTTCCATGGAGTTAATTCTACAAAGCAAACCTGGTATTATATTCCTCAATTGATTGCACATAGGTGGATCAACACATTAAAAAAAATTGCATTTGTTCATCTGTTTAAAAAAAAAAAAAAGATTCATGTAAATGAAGAGATGAAAATTTGGATGAAATTAAGAGTTAACCTAAGATCATTCTTCCTCCTCACTTGATTGGGGCATGAATGGAATCTCCTTCTTGCGTTAATCTTTGTCCATGAAGTCCTCAAGCGAGCCCTCGCACCACATAAGCAATCCACATGTGCTATTAACATGAGTAAAGAAAAAGATGTGCTCGAAGATATTTCAAATTTTTATGTTCTTGGATTTTTGCTTCAAATTTTTTGGCACTTTTTAGGTACAAAGAAAAGCTCCAACCTGTATAGATGATGAAGGAGGAGCCCTAGGAATTTTCCCTCCAATTTCAGCTAATGTGGCCACCCAAATTGCGGATGTGACTTTTTCTTTGCTGATGTTGCTTGTTTTTCCCCCATTTGGATTGTGACATGGCAGCTGAATGCCACATAAGGTGTAGATGTGTGTAATTAATGCCAGATGCCGCAAAATGCATGATTTTTTTAACACGTGAGAGCTACATGCATTTTTTCGACAAGGTTTTGAGCAGTTTCAAGCATTTTGTCCTGAAATTGTGACAAAATGTCCTAAATGTGCCAATTTGGTAGCCAAAGTGGACTAAATCGAAAAACCAAAATTATTAATGTCCTCTTTTCGTAGATGCCCATAATTAGTAGGCTAAAATTGCATTTTTTCATGCCCCCTCAAATTTGGCTCGAAACAAGTCCACAACAAGCAAGAAGGGAAAAAAAATAAAAGAAAGTTTCCATAAGTTGCCATTTAAACCTGATAACCCTTATCATCTTAGTTTTCAACCGAAGGCTTGCTAAAAACCTTATTCTCCTGGACTCCATACTATAAAGCAAAAGAGTTGCACTCACTTCCTGCTACCTGTACTGTAGAGCTTCTGAAGACCTTGAATCACATATTCTTGGAGAGGGACATGGCTAAACAGGTTTCAGGTTTCTTTGGTAAGCTGTTTGATATGCAGAGTCCTAGAAATAGTAACATATGGAACACTATAAAGGTATGGAATCTCTCTTCGCCATTTAACAATCATATTTGAAGCATTATACACTTACTAATCTTGGGACTTGTTTGATGTGCTTGGAATGATGCTAAACACTAAGAAATGCAAGTAAATAGCAACTAGATCATTTGGCGTGTCAAGCAACATCTTCACAACCTACACAAGGCTAAGCTTTTATCTCATATTGGAAAGGGCACAAAATGGCAGCGTAATCCCTTTGGATCCAAGTCCCACCTCTAGAGGAGCCACCTCGGAAGATCATCAAATAGATGAAGCCAAGAAAAGGGCCATACAGGCTCGACACCGATGGAGCCTCCAAGGGAAAATCGGGCTGCCGAGGCAAGTGGTGTGATTAGAAATAATAAAGGGGAGGTGATCATAGCCTTCTGCTCATTGTTAGGTCACATAAACAACATAATGGCAGAGCTTAATATGCTTTGGAAAGGATTGGACATATGTCAAGACATTAATATCTTCAAGACATGGGCAAGAATGGACACAATCCATTTAATCCAACTCACCTCAAATGGTCACAGTCCTTGGTATACAAAGCATGCCTTATGGACAATTAAATACCTTATGGCTCGGCTTCAAGTTTGCATACTCCTATACACCGCGAAGGAAATCAAGCGGTGGATTACTTAGCTAACATGGCATGTAGCAAGCAAAGTCCCAAGTTTTGCAAGAGTCATGGATGCAGTGAAGGACTCATCAGAATGGCTAGATGTAAATGATGTATTTGAGAAATTAACATAGACGGATCCTCATAGAGTACTATTCTCAATTAAACTATGTACTCTTGATTTGATTGAGCCAAAAAAAAAGGGGGGGGGAAATTGGTGAACTAATCCATGAGCAGGCCTATTTAAGCCTAGCACACCTAGAAGACGAGTCGATTCTGGGCAAAGCCTGAGGTGCCAGCCTATCGTTGGCCAGCTCAGGACGACTAATTAGGTGGTCCAATATTCAACAACCCGGCCGTTTAACACCTCCAGGCAAAGCTAGCATGAAACATAATATGATTGAAAGAGACGTGGGGAGATGATGATGTCATAGAAAGGGGAAAGAAGGTGAAGTTCGATTTAGAGTTTCACAAGAATAAGTTTGTTATATAGAGGTTAAAGCCAAAACAATAAATTGATGGCAACTTTATTTTTAGATTCAGTTAAAAAAACCAAATAGTACATCTAAGATACTTCACAATATTTTAAAATAATAAAATTTAATTATGAATATATTACAAAAATATTCTTTCAATCACCAGATATGCTTTATATATATATATATGTGTGTGTGTGTGTGTGTGTGTGAACATTGTCAAGATACCCAGAGACAAAATGATCTAACGGATTAATAATTTATTTATTTTTTAATTTTGTTCTATTAAGGCTGGAATGATCAATTAGTGACTTTGATTCGAGTTTTCTAATATTGCAATAAAAAGAAAAAAAAATTTAACTATGAAAGAAAAATGGTGAGAGTCAGAAATTTAACTATTTTACGTCATAATTAAGTACAATTGATCCTAGTTATTATTCTAAGTATCAAGGTCGCGGCGAGTAATTCAGAGAAAACTTTAGAGACCACTAACCACACATACATAATTTTAAATATGAGTAATTTTCTAATTATTGTTTGACAAAGAAGATTTTGCAACTTTTTTGAAACAGAAAAAGATAATCAATTTTTCTTTTTGCCCTTTTTCTCTTTTGACTGTGCATTCAAATAAATTTCAAATGCACTCGCAGTCACGCGAATGGTGACTTAATGCGGTGGACATACACGCCTTTCCTACAACTGCACGATCTGCCACTCTTCTCTAAAACAACACAGCAGAAGAAGAAGACGACGACAAACTAAGGGTGGTCTAATGGTCTGAAAAGAAAATGCATGAGTATGTGTGCAGCAGAATATTAAAATGAAGAGTATATCAAAAGTTGGCGTGAATTAACGCCACCTCATGTGTATGATTAATTTCCCATCGATCCACTCTTGTTTACTCCGCCCGCCACTCTACGTAGATACATCCATGTTCTCTCTCTCTCTCTCTCTCTCTCTCTCTCTCTCTCTCTCTCTCTCTCTGTGCGAGTATATACAATCATAATGAAGGATGCATGACTGTATGTGTTTATAATGCGCGTTTGTGTGTATGAGAGAGAGAGAGAGAGAGAGAGAGAGATTAATGCTGGTTGAAGGCCTTTTTGACATGAGAAGCAACATGCAATTTGTGAGCCCAACCCCATGACATGAATTAATTAACACCATCGAAATTATTCTCATTCTTGTCTGAGTCTGCAAGACAGGAAGAAAAGAAGGAAAAGAAGAAGAAGAAGAAGAAGAAGAAGAGAGTTGATGGTGGGAACAATGAAGAATGGGGGAGGATATGGTCATAATGTGTATGCGCATGCAGCATATAGCAGCAGCAGCAGAAGGAGATGGAATGTATGGGTGTTAATGGTGACAATAGTGGTGGTATTTGGGTGTGGACTGTTGGGGGTGATGGGGCTTCAAAGGCTCAAGGACGCACGCATTCTCAATCTCCTAATCAAAGAAAAAGATGACCAAATTCTCTCCCTACACCTTCTATTGCAGGTCTCCTCTACTCGATCTATATCTATATAATATATATATATATATATATATCTCTGGTTTATGCACCCATCCACATTTATATATTGTAACCACTTCTTTTATTTTAATGAACTTGTTCTCTCCCCCTTGCTAACTTCCGTACAATATATTCTTTTTCAAACTGCAGTATAAGGATCCATGGTTTTAGCTCCGAACTAGGAAAAAAAAACATAAAAAATTGGTTTCCAACCTAATGCCCCAGATGCATAGTGTGTGTTTTTGCAAGTTTATTAGAAGTGGATCGAACTTCGTATACTATATTTCTACTTGTGTTGATTAATCATGAAATCATTCGATTAATCAATAAATTACGAGCTGGGCTACAAAGAACAAGGCAGATAAATCATTTTGTGTTATATCGAAGTAAAGCATGCACGTCTATATCTATTCCTGTTCTTAAACATTCAATTCAGTATAAGGGTGCTAATTTTGTAAAACGGTGCCAACATTAGTCAATAAGATTCACTAATTTTGGGTAAGGTACGTGCTTCACCAATTAGAATATATCTGACCAGATTACTTCATATACATGTATAGATACGTACATACTATCTACATATTGTATTTATGTAATTATATTCTTTTATATCATTTGTTTCTGACAATTTAATTTTCTGTTAATTCAATTTGCTAACCCCATATACAAAGATCAGCCACCTAAATTAGTTTGAAAAGTTAAGAATGTAGTTTAGTTAATTTGTAGTGCATCAGGTAGAAAATATTAATAGAAAACAACACAAACCAAGCCACTTACAGCCCTAAATATTAATTAGAGTTGTAGTTAATTCAACCAGATCAGAAGAAGAAATACAAATCAAGGGCAATATGACTCTGCAACGCTAGTTTGCTCTGGATACTGTGAAAATACCAAGTTTCAAAAATTGTAATCCAAATAAATTATATGATGACTGAATTACGTTCACTTGTCTCGTAATTGATGTACTCTCACAATGCACTTGATATTACACTTTAACTTGCTATGGGTACGAATCTCACCAAATGAAGTCTTTAATGGGTGTGAACAAGAATTTCTTGAGAAATAAATTAATGGCAGCATTATTCAATTGTCAACAGGAGTAAATATTTTCCTCCTTTACAAATCAATATCGTGCAATGCGTTAGTTAACTTCTATGATCATGAAACTAAATTTTCACGCTCTCCCTTAATGGGTTTCATAAGATACAAAAAACTAGATGAGTACATGATTGAAAACATGTTGCTTCGTCCATGGTGGTAGTCTTGGTTTCTTTATCTAACATCCTTCATTTTCTTGGACAAAAGAAACAAAGAGAGCACGTGCAACAAGTTCAGAGGAAAACTGAGGAGATGAAATTAAAAATATATAACCTTCGAGCTCAGAACAGAGAGCTCAAAGGCAGGTTATCAGAAATGCAGTCGACAATATCTTCCCTTCAAGATGAACAAAGGACCATTGAGTTGGCAATTGAGGAAAAGCAGAATGAGGCCAAGTTATGGAGGAACAGATATATAGAAATCAAGGATCAAAATCCTCAAGTTAAAGCGCTAACAGAAATACTTCGACAGAAGGAAGCTGAAATTGAAGATTTGAAGCACCATCTTCAGCGACCTGCTAAGGTTGGTTCAGGGAGTACAGATGAACCCTCAATTATACCAGCAAATATAATTGCTAGGGCGAATGTATCAGGGAGCAAAATAATGACCATTCAGAGCAAGGGCAAAAATGGAGATATCCATGAAACAGACCATGAACAAAGAAACAATCGAGCAGATGATTCCAAAAGCAACAGTGATGATGTCTCAAGATACAGAGAAACAGAAAGTTCGATGCAGAGTGAAGAGAAAAGAGAAGATAATGGAAGGCTAGTTGAGGGCATAAATAAAATGACTAGGAAAGAAAATTTTGACAGGGTGGAAAATCCTCTGGAAAGTGCTGGAAACAGAAGCAATGTGGATAGACATGACGAGGTTGAAACGGAAAACTATGATTCTCAGAAAAGGAAAAGTTCTCAAACAGGGCAAGAGAAGAAGAATGAATATGAAACTGAGAAAATTGGGAATTTGGGCAATGAAGAGCAAAAACCTAGAGATGAAGATAGTGAGGCAAATTTTATTGATAGCAAAGAACTAGCAACTATGGGCGAAGCCCATTCAAGAAGAATATCAAAGTCGGAAGGCAGTGATAATCAAGAGTTGGGACTTCATAAAGGTTGGGTGAAGTTGGAGACACAAGAAAATTCTGCCAGTGGTCATTTTAGAACAAGAGGGAACAGTTATCTGAGAAAGGCAAAGGCAAAGAGATGGAGACCAATTGCTAAACAAACAGAAGAAAAGAGGAATTCTGCAAGTAGTGGAGCCACAATCACAACTGGTCAAAGATTAGCTGAAGGCGCAGTGGAAATTGGTAATAAACTTGAAGAAGAAATGCCAGAAAACCAAGGCAAAGTCCAGGATTCAATCATGGGCTTGCGGATGCACAATGAATCTGCTTTAAAGAATCAACAATTTGGAATAGATAAGAAGCTCGCAGAGGATGGGCAAGGCAATACAACAGCTAACTTAAACAGTTATACTGGAGAAAACAACGGAGAAAACAGTGAAGACAGTCCACCAGGCGTCATGTTAAGAAATAGCCCAAAACCTGTGGATAATGAGGATACGAGCCAAAAAGTAGCAAAATTTTACATTCAAATTGAGGAAGGGTGGGACGTAGGCCAGACCAATTCAAGCTCAGCAGATTCTCAAATCTCACAGGCTGAAATGTCAAAGCACTCAACAATCAACACTATGAAAAGCGTATCATCCAATATGGGAACAATGCAACACACGGAAGAAGATGAGTAGCCCAAATAACAAAGCATTATGACACAACATACAGAGAACCAAAGTGTTGGCATACATGATAACATTCGTGGACAAACAGAAGTTGCTGCAACTCATGAAAATCCAGATGATATCCAAGTGGAAAATTATCAAGAAACTGAATTGGTAACCATGACATCTACTGAATCTGCTCACAACTCAGAAGTAGACAAAGGACAGACAGATGAGCCAGAGTTTTTGTTTTAGCAATTCTGAAATGCCTATTTGATGCTTGTATAATTGGCATATGCCTTTCTCTGTGACTTTTAGGGATTCTACCGATTCTGCTTAATGACATTTTACTGGCTCTCTATATCATTATGATGCATCATGCATGGGCATCGACAATGAGCGGCTCATATTGCTCAGTGACCTTTAACTCCATACAAACTTTTGACTGGGTTGCATGGACAAGAACAAGGCAATACAGACGCAAATGAAGACAGGAGATGTTCAATTAAAAAAATTTAATCGAATTCAAGATCAACATAAAACCGAAAATAGCAAAGACAAGTAGAAGAAGCAAAAAAGCATTAGAACACTATATTATAGCTGGCAACTATCAAGTTATTAAAGGACTTTGAAGTCATTATCTAATTAACCCGCAGTATGTAATTGATGCTGGATCGCAAAACCAAGACTAAAGATCCAAATTTTAAAATTTCTTATTTCCCTTATAGGAAACATTTTGCTTTGTGGACAATATAATGTCCATAAATACAAGTACATGACTGTAGAAGAGTCAGACAAGGAACAATTGCTGTCATTTATAAAGTTAGAACTTGCTGACATCCGTTGATTTAAAAGTTTGAATTCATTCAATTGGTTAAGGAAATTTCATCTTGCTTAAAAATTTAGGCCCCCTCTACTAATCAATTGGTTAGCTAGAGCTTATTAATGTTGCATAGAGCAGTATCTATGAATTTGTTACCCATTAAAATGGAACACCCGCAAATCCTAGATATGCCACAGCGAGAGTATATATAAGAAGGCACAGAGGCCAAGCATATTGATTAATGTTCTTCTGATAAGATAATACGCGTTGTGTATTAGAAGGCTGAATTTCAAGACTAAAAAACTAAACTTAGCAATTAGTCACAAAACGATGAGGGTAGGCCTGTAAGTAGGTAAACTAACACCCTACGCAAGTCCAAAATATCATACCCTTATCCATATTTGTTAAAAATAATATAATAGGTGTAGAATAGAATCTATACCCATAATTTATTCATGTACCCAAACCTAAAGATTACTCATTATTTCATATTTAAATTTAATTTATAAATTTAAAAATTATTTATACTGAAATCAAATTTATATTAATAATAAACATTTTATAAATAAAAATTACAAATATGTGACTGAACTCTGAACAGTAACAATTAAATAATTTTCTTCACTAAAAATTAAACTAAATTAATAAAATTAATAAAGTTAATATATTGGGATAGCAAATTTTTTTTTCTTTTTAAATTAGAATAGCAATAACAATAGTTGAACATTTTTCACCAATAAAATTAACAATACTAAAATTAATAGCGGAATAAATATTTTTTTATAAAAACAATTAATAAAAATTAATTTTGCTAGTGAATAAACCTTGTTAATAAAAATTTTTATTAATGAATGAAAAATTAAAAATATAGATTAACTAATTTAAATTTAATGATTAAATTAAATTAAATATAGAAAAAAAATTGTTTTTTTGTTATCATATGCTAAATAATATTTTTAGTATATATTGAGAAAGTTAATATATACATTAAAAATATAAGTCCAATAAACTAAACCCAATAAATCTAGGGTTAGATAAGGTAAGATTGAATTGGAATCTCATCCTTTTGAGTATTTTAGAGTAGAGTAAAATATAAGATATTTTTGTTTGAGTATTTTAAGGTAGAGATGTGAATAGGGTGATACTCTACCAATTATGGACCTAAACCAGGGGATTCAATGTGACAGTTTCTGTGTCATAGCTAAATGGAAAGAAGGGGAAGATTGAAGGATCATAAAGTCATGCATTTCTTCATTATTACAAGAAAAGAAAAAAGTGGAAAGTAGACTGGGTGATGAAAATTGAATGAGAAAATGACCAAGAATAGAGTGCAAGCCTCATTATTGTGCAGTAAAAAGTAACAAGCATACAAAATCCATCACCTGCGCATTCTCAAATGATCATTATAAACAGAAGTCGGGTGGAGATGACTCCCTAAAAACAATCAGTTGAAACACATTTATTTGAACAAAACTAACTTTGATCATCCTTGACCTCCCCGGCCTATTGTGCAGCTTCCACCAAATTCTGCAAAAAATTCAAGAACCAACCATCAGCATAACAAATATAAAACTGAACAGTTTATTTTATAGGTGATCTTGCATAAATGATTATTGAAGCTACACTCAAAAGACCAGCAATCATTACCTATGTTGCCAAGTGGTAAGCATTACTAAGAGCTCTTTGATGCCACCCATACAACAGATATTTTTCTGCAAACAATAGCTAAGCTATATATGCATTCAGCTTGAGAGTGTATGTTTTTATTTATGAAAAATGCATAATTTCTTTCTCCCTGGGTGGGTGAGGGAGGGTTTG
>JACGDI010005411.1:2936625-2969049 GCA_014898725.1 Jacaranda copaia | reverse complement strand
CCACGTTGGGTCCGAGAGGGTGCCGAGAGGTTGTGAAGCGGACGGACTCATAATGACAATAGGCCAGACCCTGTTAATGATGTCCTTTCTTGACCAGTTAATCAACTTCCAGCATCGTATGCTAATCTTTCTCATTTAACTATTCTGTCCTCTTTAAAGCATACAAATGTTCCTAGATTTCAATCTTAATATTTATACCTTCTACGTATAGAATAATAATTCCTAATAATGAAGAAAATATGTATGATCATTCCCTCGACATCGCACTTTTCCTGAAGCCGCATTAGAAGCTAGTTTAAGGTTCCACCTAGATGCTTATCATGAGAATATACTTGTCAATTTGGGAATTGTCCTAAACAATTATTACTGAATTCAGTTTTTCATATAATAAGTTTCTTGGTAGTAATAGTTCACATTAATATTCACCCTTCCATTGAAACCTACTGGTTGCTTTACTCTTTACCCTAGTCGAGTCATAGTAGGGATGATGGGTTCCTTTATCTTACCACCTAAAAGGATTGTAAGTTCATTGATAGTACTCCTACATCAATAGACAAAGATTAGGAAAAAAAGTTCTTTTTTCTTGAGGTCCCTTTTTATTACCCCAGCATCTAAGACGTTTTTAGGCTGTAGAGAAACCCCTCATTCTTCTCTCAAACTGATATGGGATGATGATTTGTAAGAAGTTTGCTAATTGCAACTTGGTGTAATGCTAAAGTCTTGTTATTCGAGGAGGTTCTAAGGCTCATTGGTTTAACTTCACCCTCAATTCGAATCATAACATCTTTAGGCGATGAATTTACTTATGCTTGTGCTTCATTTCTTGCTATATTATCTCATTTTATGCTTTTTTGTTTTAGAGACAATGACAAATAGAAATACTTGTGTGAACAAAATGAGTGAGAGGATGGTGTCTCAAGGTGTCGAGGGGTCTTCTCATTAGCCTCTACCTTTTCTTAGGGCTCAAAGCACTCCAATTTGTGTCACTCCTACTCGTGATCCGACCTTTCCACCAACTAATGCTTTTGTTAAGCTTCTAACCCTCTATTGCAACTGTTCAATAAGTCACACATTCTTTGTCACCTCTCCCTATTAGGTACTATAGGAAAGAGTTTTTAAATGATATAAGAGCTTCAAAAAGAAGAGATTGTTACTACTGCTCGTCATAGAGAATCGCTAGACCTTTAGCTTCACCTACTCTGTGAGTTCCTACTTTGTGACCTTACTCAAATTATGTTGGTGATCCTTCTTTAACTCATTCTCAAGAGATAGAAACCTTAGAGGGCATAGCTTAATGGCAAGTTGCGTTAGATGATATTCAAAAGAATAATTAAGCTTAACATTTTCATATGCCTTATGTCGAGCCATCTGGGTCACCTATTATGCCGTCATGGAATCTAATTTCTGAATTTAATATGTTGTTTACTAATTGCAAGGAAACTTTGTTTCAATTCTGTGACACTTGTTTGCTCATCAAGGATCAAGTTTTTTTGTGGAAGCCTAGTGTAAGTCAACTCGAAGAGCATATAACACACGGCGCAATGCGAGTAAGTTTTATTATCTTGATCATTCAAACATGTTTTTTTCCAATATCTCATTTGAGTTATTCATGCTTATTACTTTCTAATGATAGACCTTAGCTTTTGTTCACTATCCATCTTTAACTATCACACACCATCAACAAGAGTATCTTTCTCTTGATGCTGTATTGAAACAACTATCTTATGAGTTTATCCCTTTGAAAGCAAAAGTCTCCAAGCAATAAATTGAGCTCGTGTTGTTATCTAAAATTGAATAGACCTCGATCAAATAAAAGGAAGATTTATCATTAGAGTTGGAAAAATTTAAGCTTGAACTTGCGAATTTGAAGTTGGGGCATGAAGAGCAACTTCGAAAGGCGTATGAGGAAAGAAAGTCAGAAAGGGAGGACAAGTTCATATGTTGGCTCACTATGCTAATCTAGTGAAAAAAACATCATTTTGAAAAAGCCCAAGACTTTATCAAGATAAGTTTGTTTGAGAGCTTACTTGAGAAGGATGTTGATGAAAGCTCAGACAATTTTTATAAATGCCAGGATCAATTATCCTACATGGGTAGTTTAGTCCCAAATTTTGATGTGACACTGTTAGATCCTCTAAAGACTGCTACTTTAGAAAAGCTGGATCTTGATTGCGCTGCTCAAGATCCTTCTCCATTTGATGAAGAATTTGCATCTCTAGGATTAAGATCGGCCTAAATTATGACATCAAAAGTGTTGGATATTGTATTGATTTTTGAAGTTGAATATTATGTTTTGGCTAATGTCTAGGCGATACGTTTTGTCTAACAACTAGATGTTTAATCGCCTTTTTTGTTTTTATGTTGGGTCAAGACATTGTGATGACAGATCCTTGATCTCGTGTTTTATCATGTCACCTAAAATTTTCTTTCGAATATGCTGTGTGGATTATTTTTTATTTTCTTATTCTTTTCTTATTTTTCTATGCAAATTGTAGTGTGGCTATCCATTTCATTTTCTACGGGGGATATAGGAAGTTCATATATGTTTCTTGTAGCAATAGTTCATGGTAATCACCTTGTCTAACTAATGATGCATCTGGTGGTTATGTCTTGGGGTCTCATTTTCTATGTGGGTTGATTGGTTTTATCATTTCATTTGATCTTCATTAGGTCAATATATTGATCTTTTGCATACCAATTTGGCTCTACTTGCTTTCATTTGTTTTGTATTTCTTAGATCAATATGTTGATCTTTTTAAGACTTAGATCCTTTTTAAATTTGTTTGATCTTTCTTAGATCAATATGTCAATCTCAAATGCCTTGATTTAGACCTTTCACATCCATTTGATATTTTTTAGATCATGTTGTTTGATCTTTCTCAGATCAGTTTGTGGTTCTTTTTCAGATCAATTTATGGATCTTTTCCAGAATGAGATATAGTGCCCTGAAGCCAGAGGTGTGTGTCTCTAGTTGGAGCACCGCCACTAGTAATCATGTATTTCAAATCACTTAGGTAAACCAAAATGCATTGAAGGGAAAGGGTTCATCATAAGTGTAGGTTCTTAGCATTTCATGCCATGCCTAAAATTATTACATCAAAAAAAGATGCTTTCGAAACACACTTATGCCTATGATACAAGTAAGTCCTAGAGGTTTCAAACCCTATTTATATACATCATAGCAATATTACATACAATATATATTGTCATG
This sequence comes from Jacaranda copaia, assembly GCA_014898725.1. Classification (NCBI taxonomy): domain Eukaryota; kingdom Viridiplantae; phylum Streptophyta; class Magnoliopsida; order Lamiales; family Bignoniaceae; genus Jacaranda; species Jacaranda copaia. The sequence goes on along the minus strand of JACGDI010005411.1, from coordinate 2,965,838 downwards.
ATCAATTTTTGTATGGTTTTCAGGGATCCTTGTCTATGAAAAGAACAGAGAGAGATAATACAAAACTATAAGTCTAAATAACTCAATATAAAATGGTAAGTCCAAATGGCTTATTGAGTTATTAACGAAGGACTAATATAAATACATAAAATGGCAACAAATTCATAAGTACTAAATCAACAGAGAGCAACACACTATATTTAATAATAAATTAATAATATTTTAGCAAAACTCACTATTGGTGGTTCTCCTACCTTGTCTCTCTACTTTCATAAATATGAAAATCCTTATCCATCTAAGTCTAGAGTAATCGGCTTAAACAATTGACCAAACATTAGACATGGCTAGCCACATGCCTTATCCCCTCATAGATAGCTACTTTCGACTGGCTATAAAGCTAGATTATAATCAGCAGGGTATCAATGGAGATTGGCAACCGTCGAGCCGTTCTGCCTAGCTGTCTCCCAAAGGTATTCAATAATCTACCCCCAAAGGTATTTAGTAATTAGTATAGTGTTGCACCCAACAACATTTCAGTTATCAAATTAATTCACCATGATAAACAATAAGTAGTTAACCAATGACAAACTTATTTCAAGGTGATAGTTATGGTGATAATTGAAAATATATTTCGCAATCCATTTTTAGTTTTTCCAACACAATCACCAATTTTCAAGTAAAATAACATAAACCATAATCAAACATGAGCCGTAATTAGTGTAGGGGGCGATGTGTGGTGAATTTTACTAGTTTACTTTCTCAAAACTTGTTTAAACATGAATTAATTGAGTCACTCAAGTCAAGAATTCAACAACTCAAGATGGATAGGGAAATTTGAACAAAAATAGCTCAAGAATCCCGATAAGGGAGAAAAGAAATCCCATTATGACTGTTGAGATTTCAGCAAGAATTGGAGATCAAGCTAGCATAGCAAATAATAAATTCTAAAAAAGAAGGATTGAACAATAGTTTTATATTTACGAATATAAACTTATAAGATTAAAGTTCATATTAAGGCAAGATCAGGAATTTAGATGAAAATAGCTCAAGAACTACAAATAAGAAATTGCAATTCAAATAGACTATCAAATTCAGCATAATTGCTAAAGAATAACATAGAATGAACAACAACAATTAGTGAACCTCATCACAAACAGATTCAAGCAACAAAGGCATAATAATAAATATGTGTGTTCTTTCCCCCGCAAAGGAATCTAAATACAAACTCACTTGATAATTCTCATAATGTTTTAGGGGTATTCCTTTATTTTATATTTTATGAGCTGTTTGACCAAATGAGGATGCAACTACCACTTAGTGGTCCGTGGGTAACGTTATCATAGCTCCTGATGTTGGCACAATCAATTCATTCTACTCAATCAATTAAGTTTCTAAATTAATTATTATTGTCAGAGTAAAATTTTAACTTTTTCTATGGTGCCAATTTAGTTCAACCATTTTAAAGAAATCTATCCCAAGCCAAGGTCAATGCTTAAATTTATAATTAAAGTCTTGTGAATAAGATTATTCCATCTAGGTTAAGGCCTAATCCAATCCCAAATCAGTTTAGGTTGCAATCTACTTAAATTAAGGTAAATCAATCAATTAAATTGAAATTTATCCAATTGGATTAGGTTCAAGTCTAATTCAAGTTCCAATTCCAATTTTGATGAGTCCAAAATGAAATTTGCAACTTCATGTATCAAGATTGTCGAAGTGCTGCTGTCTATTGCCAAAGCTCAAATTAACCCACCCACAAGATGCACGTCGACAAGCCCAGCCAAATCACTCCGTCAATTTCTCCTTTCCTAGTCTCCTTATCGGCAAATTATGCCTAAAACAACCCTCGCACCATCTCACGCCACCACTCTCTCTCCATTAGTTCTCCTTCCTTCAACCACCAAACTTCAAATTAAGCCTAACACCACGATCAAACGTAACACAATGTCAAACCAAACACAACTCACCTACCAATTTCCAATTTCAGCCATCGAAACTCGACAACCCATCACTACCACCCACTTTCACCATCGACTACCTATTTCCCCTATTTTTTTAGTTTTTTTGGGAAGTTTTGGTATGAGAATGATTACAGCAAGGTAAGAAAGGTTTCTATCATATTAGATTTCAATTTTGATGTGAAGAGAAGAAAATCCAAACTCAGAAAGGTCTGGTGGGTCACACTTTGAGAATTTGATAAATTTCAAGTTCTTCAAATATATATATATATATATATATATATATATAAAGCATCTTTCACTTATTTGCAATCTAGCTATAAGATTTTGCACCACTTTCAAGGGGTCCTGTAGCTATTAACCACCTTACATATTTACCCCCAAATTCTATTAAGTCCCTTAACTTTTGTTTGTTACACAATATCCCTTCTAAATTATGTAATTGTAGCTATCAAGCCTAGTTTATTTAATTTTTCAGTCCTTCTAGTTTCTTAATATCCACTAAAGCCCTCATTTGTTTTAAATTTACTTTAATTATGGCCTAACCCATTTTCTTATTATTTTGTCTCCCCAAAATATTTTGGTTAGTCTAATTCCTTTAAGTCTTAATCATTAAATTTATAACTTAAATTTTAACTCTCTTCTCACATTTACACTTCACGATTTAGGGTGTTATAAAGCTATTTGATCTTTTTCAAATCAATGTGTTGATCTTTTTTAGATCGAGTTGTCTGATCTTTCTCAAATCAATTGGTCAATCTTTTTCAGATCGAGTTAGCTTTTAAGTATCTTTCTAATCTACTCTAAATCTTTCTTTTTTAGTAATTCATTTGGAGAAGCATAAGTTTGAGATGTTCTCATTTCATTACATCGCATTACACAACATCTTACAAGGGACTTTATACAAAACAACAGCAAAAGTGGGATTAAAGCATGAACTTTACACAAATTGGTTACATTCCAAGGTCAGGGTAAAGCCATCCTCTAGAGGTCTTCAAGGCAATAAGATCTCGCTTGATTTTGATTACTTCCAGTTAGGATCATGTTTTCCAACATGCTTTCACACTTCAACTTTCCTCATGACCAAATTCCCTACCTGAAAGCATTACAATATAACGTTCTTGTTGTGAGCCCATTCCATGATAGCCATATGCATCAATATATTAGTGTATGCTTTCTCCCTAACCTCTATATCTACTTCTATCCCATAGACCAAGAAAAATGAGTCTTGCCAGTAGACACTGACGAAGAGGGAGGAATGCATTTTTAGTCCATCAACTATTGCCATTCGTGAATAAGGATATTAATGATTTTTTTATTTAAAAGTAGTCCATTTTGATGAGAAATTAAGCACATTAATTGAGGCCAAAAGGCAGCAATTTACGTCCAATTGAATACAATTTGGCCATAATTTCTTTGAAATAATGCACACCCAACTCATGTGATGAATAAATTGGGTGATTTTTCACTTTGCCACACATCCAAACACATGTGTATATTTTTTTTCCACATCACACATCAATGTGTGACTAAGTGACACATCAATGAGTTAGTATGATAATAAAAAATTCCCACAGTGCATGTCCATTTGGAAGAAAAAGTCACATCAAAAAATATTGGGGGAAAAATATCTAGGCAAAAATACGGAAAAAAGGGATAACCCTTTGAGATTTGAGTAATTAATTCAAAACCTTAAATCAAAAAATCTCTTTGCTTCTTTTCTCTCTAGTGTTTCCAAATCCCCTTTAAACGAATATCCTGAAAAGTCATATGATTGGACAAAGATATTGAAAATTCATTTGAAGATGGTCTTCAAGTGAGTAAATAGACATATGGCTCTACCCCCTCCTTTATATGATGAGTCTACAATTTATAAATTATGATTTTCCTAATTATTTACTGTTGAATGTCATAGATTACAAAATATTTATTGTGAATGGCATTTTTTTTAAAAAATATGTGGACCATTTTTGTTTGAAAAGAGTAAAATAGCATATTTATTGTATGGTACTTATATGTTATCCCTAGTATATACCATTAAATGTGGTCCACTTCTTTGATCCTTTTTCTTTTTTCTTTTTTTTTCTCATTTGAAAAAGTCATTGCATGCTATTCCATGTCTTGTTTGCTAACCTTTTTTTATTTTTTAATATTTTATTTTTCTAACGTGCTACTCTTGTTGACTTTCTTTTCTTTTCTATTTTTGGTTGCATGTGTTTTGAAGGAAAATATTCTAAAACTATGGCTATTGTTATAATCTATAGAGGTTAGTTCATTTTAGTTCCAAAAGCTAAGTAAGTTTGGGGCGCGGGGTGTTTGTTACAAAGTGGGATTATGTATCTAAGAAGAAGACTTGTTTTTGCACTTTGAATTTTCTTTGCGATGAATTAAAGCTATATAAAACTAGTTTTATAATTATGACTTTAAATTGGTGAAAGATGATAAGGAATTCAAAAAATTATGTAAACATGTTAAATCAACAATAGGGAGGTTTGCTTTTAGGTTGACTGTGTGGTAGTAGAAGATGATAATGCTAATGTCGTTGACTCTTCTCCTATTGTGGAATATGATAGAGAGCCTGAGCCTATTTTTACATGGTGTAGTAGAAGTTGAAAATCAGCATATGGTTGATCCTTGTCCATTTCTTGAAAATGCTTCTAAAAAAATCAACCTATAGTTGAACCTTCTCTGACTCTTGAAAATAATGAAGTTGAGCACTTTCCTATTCATGCAAATAATGATATTCCACCTTCTCCTAACCTTATAGTTGAGAATGAAGTTGATTTAGGATTAGATTATGAATCTGAGCCTATTTTGGAGAAAAGTCAAGAGAATGTGGATATGTATTTTAAGAATGATAGATTAGGCAACAACGATGAGTAATTAGATTATAGTGAGCTACATAGGTTGAGGAATTTGGGCATAGATGATGAAACATAGGATAGTGAGAATGACAGTAAGGGTGATAGTTTGGACGATGATATTATGATGAACTATTTGAGCAAATATAAATGCTGAAGCATAGTAGGTTGGCAATAAAGAGGGCAATCAAGAAGACACTGCAGATAGTAGTGGGGAATATTAGGGCAATGATTATAAGAGATACAATGAAGATGACATTACCTAGGATAGTAGGGCAAAGCTAGATGAAATTGTTTCTAATGGTAAGAAAGATAGGCTTGCTTCTATATTCAATTCTAGGAGGCCATTCTTACCTAGATTCCAACTAGAAATGAAGTTTAAAGATAAAATAGAGTTTAGGAGAATAGTGTATGTGGAGGCTATACAAAGTATGAGGAATATTAAAATTAAAAACAATGATATGGCTGGAGTGTACGCAAAGTGTGAGGAAGAGAAATTTAAGTTGAAGATTCATGCCTACGAGTTGAAGGATGAATCAACATTCTAGGTCTTGACCTATAATCATGTACATAAGTGTAAGCCAATAGTTGATGTCTCAAATGTGAAATCTACTTACCTAGCTCAAAGATTTGTGAATAAATTGAAAGTAGACCCTAAGAGATCCATTGAAGGGTTGAGGCTTGAAATGATTGAAGAGGTGAGAGTTTCTATGTTTAAGGACCAAGTTTATAAAGAAAAAGAAAAGCTCTTATGATGATTGAGGGGGCTCCTGACCTACAATTTTCTAAGTTTTGGGATAATGCAGTAGAATGCAAAAGACTTAATCTAAGTTTAATTGTTACATTGGGGGAAAATTTAATCCAACCCCCCTCTAAAATACAAATATGGTGGTTCACTCCCCTAAAGGGGGAGGGGGTGTTAAAAAACCACCATATGTTTTTTAAAATGCAATGAAAAATCCCCTTGAGGCCATAAGTAAAGTGCATACATCTTTCATGCAAGTTTTTTTTTGTTTTTTATATGTAAAATGACTATCATGCCCATATTATATCAACCATTGGAGTTTTTTTTTTAAATGAATGGCCCAACTGAAATAATATTTATTATTTATCAAAGATATATAAACAATATTGACATGGGATAGTCTAACAGGAAGCCCAATGTTAGTTCCATTCAACCCAACAGGCCCACTAAGCCTAACATTACTTTTGGAGCTAGCCCATTTGACAACAACTATCTGATCGAATAAACTATTATCGATCGGGCTCAATAGGATGTGTCACCTATTCTAGCCTGTTCCGCCATGTATCAGGTCAATTACTTAAATGGTCGACCGTTGTCAACCTCAAATCTTTTTCTCTGGTGCTAACTCAGATCCACACCATATTTATTATTCTGTCAGATGCCATGCCTCTACATTAATGATACGAAACTGCTAGTACAATCGCTGCCACCAACTCTGCCACCAACCCTATCACCACCTTTGGTAGAGAGGCACCTACCAGAGGTACTGCTCACCTTAGAAAATGGGAGATTATGCCATCTGGAACAGTATCAAAATCTGAAATGACCATTTACCCCAAGCAAGGATTAAAACCCACTTCACCTGATAGGGGCACGATGGACAAATCATGCCTAAAAAAGGCTATAAATACCTTAGTTCTATTTTATTATCTCATCTCGACCAGAACTGACTTGAGCGTCAGAGTCCTTAGCTAGGGGCACCTCGGCTAGTTTAATGTGTGTTAATTATTATAGATCTCAGACCTTGAGAAGAACACTGAGTGGATTACTCAACCTCTCAGGTCGGATCTACCCTAAACAGTATCCTTTCACTCTAAACTATTTTCAATCTCATCATTTAGGTACCGTCTATGGAAAAGCTTGAGATTGCAACGAGAAAATGGTTAACACACATAGAGCCACATCCAAAAGAGAGAAGAATAGGAGGTCCGTATCTCCACTTCTCCCTCTGCCCTAGCAAGGTGCATATGCTCCAAGCCCCATGCCCCTTAAGAGCACATGATAACATTAACTACGCCGCTATTAATGCAGCTAATAAGTGAGCAAATCTTTGCCCAAATTACAATCCAGCTATCCGCCGCATTAAATAGACATACTACAATGCCCGCCTATGTTGCTAGTGCATCCTCTCAGCTGCCTCATCCAGGAGAGAGATCTTCTCGAGACAGTCATGGCCGCTAAGAATCTAGGCGATCGCCCACCCACTGTGAAACCAGTCCTAGATGTCATTAAGAGGAGCAAAAGTGGCCAGAGTTATGGGAAGAGATTGCAGACTCAATAGATCACGTTCGACTTGATCGAGCTCAACAGCACGATAGGGTTGAATGCTCCAGGCGTGATCACATTGATGATATGAAAAAATTTGCTGACCTCGCTGCCCGACCATTTTTAGCTCCACAGTGCGATAGGGTCGAGCAAGCCAAGTCGTGTCTTGATAAAAATGCCACCCAAATAGATCGAGAAGAATAGGAGAAAGTGTCCCACCAAGTCCAACAATTGAATAAGCACCTCGACGAGATCTCGAGGAGAAATACTAAAAGAGTACTCAACTTAGAAGGCTCTTAGAAATCTCGACATGAGAGGGGACCTCTATTTGTTTTGGATATTATCAATGAGCGCATTGCTGTCGATGCGAAGGTTTCAATCAAGCTGTCGAGTTATGATAGATCGATAGACCCCAATGAATACCTCATGCAGTTTGAACACATGATGCAGTTGCGTGGACACAATGAGTACATACATGCCAAATAGCTGGTAACCACCTTCTAAGGCATAGCACTAGACTGGTTTGTGAAGCTCGAATCATCATCAATTTACTCCTATGATCAGTTGTCCAATAAATTCTTGCATCGATTTGCCAGCAGATAGAAGGTGAAACTTACCTACACCCATCTTCATACCATAAAACAGAATGAAGGGGAGTCTCTTTAGGATTTCTTCACTAGATTTAGCATGGAGGTCCTCAGGATTGATAACCCTATGATTAAATTCTTGATCGATGTACTATTCTTGGGGCTCGGACACAAGGAGTACACTAATGCTTTAGTGTGGGAATGGCCCAGGTCGATGGAAGAGTTGATCGACTTGGCTGAGAGATATATGACATAGGAGGAGATAAATAGGCTCAAATTCGGATCCTCCAAAGTTGTTAAGAAGAAAAAAGAAAGAGACGACCAAAAACACAAAGAGATAGGTCGTTCTCCCATCAAGCGATTCCATGACTATACACCCTTGAACATCCCAAGGGGGGAGGTCTTGTATGCCATCTAGCATGATAACCTACTTAAGAAGCTCAGAAAGTTGATGGAGACTGAGGAAATGAAAAAATCCAAGAAATATTGCCATTTTCACAAGCAAAAGGGGCATGATACAGATGAATACTTCAATCTCCAAGATGAGATCGAGAGGCTAATCAGGCAGGGACACCTTAAGAAGTATATAGCCATAGACCCCCAGGTCAAAGAGGGTAAAATCGATCGAACTCCCTATAGAGAAAGGTCGATTAGCACTAGAAGGGAAAAAAAAGGAAAAAAACCCACCCATGAGAATCGCCCACCTATCCGAGGAGTCATTGATATGACTGTGGGTAATCCCACTAGGGAGGACTCAAAGTCTACTCGAAGACAAACTCAGTAGAGACTTGAATCGGCTAAAGCCTCTCACGTTGAGATAACATTCCATCTTTCTACAACTACAGAGCCTATCTAATTTACCGGTGCCGACTTAGCACACCTAGAAGTCAGGAACATGGACCATAAAATAGATTATATAATGGTAGTTTCTGTGGAGATTGCCAATTTTAAAGTGCATAAGGTTCTGGTCAACAATGGCAGCTCAACCAATGTAATCTTCCTCTCTATCGTAAAAAGAATTAATATGGGCTAGTTAAAATTTGAACTTATACGCACACTGCTGGTCATGTTCGAGGGATCAAAGATCATACCGAAAGGGTCGATTAACTTGTCGACATCATTTGAAGAGGCTCCTAGAATGCAGACTTTGATGATAAATTATCTGGTGGTCGATGCTTTATTCGCCTACAACATCATCATAGGTCGACCCGCTCTCAATGAATTTCATGTAATTGTGTCCACCTATCACTTGAAGGTCAAGTTTCTGACCCCAACAGGTATGGGAGAACTTTTATGCAATATGAAGGAGGCCTGGAGATGCTATAACATCTCGATCAAGTCAAACGAGCAGAAAGCTTGATCACAACTAAAGACCTCGGGGGATGCCCTTATAGTGGAATCTGAGGAGTCTCAGGCCAACAAGAAGCAAAAGTTTGAAGACACCAGAATAGAGCCTGTCAGGGACTTTAAGACCATTAAGTTCGAATAAGAAACCCCGACAAGACGACCTGTATCAGAATGGACTTAAGCCCTTACTTGGAGTGTCTCATGGTCAATTTTCTGAGAGAGAATATTAACATCTTTGCATGGAAGGCATCAGACCTTCAGGGAATTAACCCCAATGTCATTGTACACCATCTTAATATTGATTCCTCGTACATACTAGTCAGGCAAAAGACAAGAACATTCAATGCGGAAAGGACACAGATCATCAAAGAGAAGATTAGGAAACTCTTAGATTCTGGTTATATTGTAGAGATTCAATATCCTTCTTGGCTTTTTAATGTTGTCCTGGTCCCTAAAAATGAGGACAGTGGCGGATATGTAATAATTTTATGGATTTAAATAAAACATGTCCTAAGGATCCTTACCTTCTGCTTCGTATAGATTCATTAGTTGATTCAACTATTGGGTGTGAATTATTGAGCATGATGGATGCATTTCAAGGATATCATTAGATTTTCATGGCTCACGAGGATAGGGACAAGACCTCCTTTATGGTTCCAAATGGACTATATTATTTTCTAGTCATGCCTTTTGGTTTAAAGAATGCCGGAGCAACTTATCAGTGACTCGTCAATTTTATGTTCAAAGACCAAATTGGTAAATTGATGGAGGTTTATGTTAACGACATGATTGTCAAAACAAAAAAAGCTCAGGATTACTTGCTTGACCTCAGTCACACTTTTGCGATATTGAGAGTCTTTGATCTAAAATTGAACCCAAATAAGTGTATGTTCGGGGTACGGGAAGGAAAATTTTTGGGCTATATAGTCAACCAAAGAGGTATTGAGGCCAACTTGCAAAACTTCCAAGCAATTCTTGATGTCACCCCTCTAAGAACGGTTCGAGATGTTCAGAGATTGATTGGCAAGATTATAGCCCTGGGCAGGTTCATTGCAAGATTGGCTGACAAGAGTCTACCCTTTTTCAAAATTCTCAAAAATGCCAAGAAATCAGGCTTCCAATGGACTGCGCAGTGTGACGAAGCACTAGTCAAACTAAAATAGTACTTGGTCTACCCCCCAAGTTGGCAAAACCCAAGCTGGGTGAAGTGCTCCAGGTATATTTGGCAGTCTCTGTGGCATTGATCAGCTTACTACTGATCTCAACCCAAGATGGCATGCATCAACTGGTCTACTATTACAGCAAGTCCTTCCACAAGCCAGAGCATAATTATTTGAAAGTTAAGAAATTTGCTTTAGCAGTCTTGACTGCAGCTCAAAAGTTGCGATGGTACTTCTAATCTCACTCTATTATAGTGCTGACCAACCAACCAATGAAGTAAATATTGGCAAAGCTAGATACATCTGGGAGATTGACCAAATGGGCAATCGAATTGGAAGAGTTTGATATTACTTTCTAGCCTCGAACTGCCATCAAAGCACAGGCTTTGGCTAACTTTATTACCGAGTGAGTCGACTTGCCTGAGGCTCCTCTTATTTGGATAATGCACGTCAATGGATCATCGACCACACTGGTAGTGGAGTAGGTATTGCTCTCTTCTCTCTAGAGGTAAAAGAATACAATTTCACAATAAAATTGGACAATGCAATCACGAACAATGAGGCAGAATATGAAGCCCTTCTCACGGGAATGAGAATGGCACTTAAGTAAGGAGTTGAGCACCTAGTCACAAACACAGACTCCTAGTTAGTGATGAAGAAAGTCGGTGGAAATTTCAAAGCCAAGGATGCGACCATAACCTAGTACTTGGCCAAGGTGAAGCAGTTACAACAATCATTCAGAATTTTTGCACTGGCTCAGCATTCTTGATCAAAGAATAAGTGGGTAGATGCTCTTTCGAAGTTTGCTAGCTCTATTAGGGGGATGAGGGATAAGAAGATCACATTTTTGGTTTCTGATAAGTCATCTATTGGGCCCATTGATGAGAATTTGATAGCAAGCATTGAAGGAGAGACAGCTATATAACAAACTTCGATTAAACTGTATTTAAGCCAAGGTACTATCCCCAAGGATAGGAACGAGGCTCAACGCCTTCGGGGATAGGCTTTCAAATTTTCCCTCGATGAGCATGGTCAGTGGTATAAGAGGTCAATCTCGAGCCCCCCATTGAGGTGTCTCGACCGTTATCAGGCTTCAGAGGTGTTACAAGAGATTCATATAGGTATGTGTGGCAATCATTCTGGAGAAAGATCCCTGGCCCACACAGTGATAAGGTATGGATACTTTTGGCCAACTTTATTGAAAGACTTGATAGATTATGCTCGTAAATGTACTTTTTATCAAGTCCATTCAAATTTGCTACACCAACTTGCAGCACTGATGGTCAGTGTTCAAATTTCTTGGCCTTTTGATCAATAGGGAACTAACATTCTGGGCTCGTTACCAAAATCAACAGGACAATAAAAATGTATAATTATAGCAGTTGAGTATTTTACTAAGTGGGCTGAGGTGAAGGCCGTTTCAAAAATAATGGATGCGGCCATCAAAAGTTTCATATGGAAGAACATCATATGCTGTTTTAGTATACCTAAAATTCTTATTTTTGATAATGGTACTCAATTCCAAAACAAAAGCACTAGGGGCTGGTGCGAAAGTTTGGGAATCACACAATACTTTACTTCAGTGGCCAATCCTCAATTGAACGATTAGACAAAAGTGACCAACAGAACTATCCTTGACCATTTGAAAGTAAAGATACAAGATACTGGTTCGAGCTAGGCACACAACCTACCCAGCGTGTTATTGGCATACAGAACAACTCCTCTCAAGTCAGTTCTACCCCAAACAGTACCCTTTCGCTCTAAACTATTTTCAACCTCATCAAATATATAAAAAAATATTTATACGTTTATATACATATATATACCACATATCATATATATTATAATATCTTTGTCAATATTATATAATACATTTATAATAATATAGTATTATATAATATATAATATATTATTTATATGTATATATTTGGCTGCCATGGCAACCATGAGAACTAGACAATTTCTTTTAACAGCTAACGGTGGCCAATGTGTATCAATAGAAAAAAATAAATTTTTAATATATTTATATATAAACATTATATACTTATATATATAACATCGCCATGAACATATGGCTAGCCTTAAAAGGCAGTGGCCATGGCTACTAATGCTGACACCAAAAAATTAATATACATATACATATGTGTATATATATAAGATATATATGTGTATCTGAAAGTGTACATATATATATACAAATAAAAAAAATTTTAAAAAAATATCATCGGCCACCACATTTTAAAAATATAGGGGGTGTTTTAACCTATTTTTATCATAGGGAAATACATCATCCATTTCACATTTCATAGGGGGGAAAAAGATTTTATTCCGTTATTTTGGGGATGGATGAGGGATCTAGGTCCAACACTTTTATGCATTTTTATTGCCACTTTGGTGCTCTAGAAAGAGGATTTTTGGTAGGATGTGGACGTATAATAGGTGTAGATGGTTGCCACCTTTGTGGTCCTTGTAAAATTATGCTCTTGATAGTTGTTAGAATTGATCCCAACATCAAACCTTATCGAATAGCTTGTGTAGTGGTTGATGAGTGGTTGATGAGGAGGCTGGGGACACCTGGACATGGTTTGTAACATTATGTAGATGAACTTAGGGCCACTGTTGATTCCTTTGAGTTAAGATACCTGCATGCAACTACTAGAAAAAAACTAGAGGTTATTTGAATGTTTTCCTTTGCTTTTATGTAGTTCTTTCTCTTTTTTTGGTTGTTGTTGTTATCTCTAATGTGTACTCTTTTCTTTTATTTAGCAAGGACAAGCCTTTAGCAAGGTTTTTGGCCCATCCATGTACCAACAATTGTAGCTATCTCAAAATGATGGGAGTCAACCACAAGTAGCTATCTTTAGAAAAAAGAAATATGTTAACCATAGCAATCTGGGCATAGTAATGGATAAAACCAATGGCAAGAAGAAAAGAGATGGAAAAAAGAAGGGCAGCTGAAAATATGTTTTATGTGAAGATATGTAACCTGAAGGAAGTAGTTTTTTGGATGAATATTTATGAATGATCACTCTGCAAACAATTTTTAAAGTAGTTGTATCTCTTGGTTGAATTAATACTATCAAGATTGAGTTTTAGTCACTTTTTCAAATATTCAAACATAGAATTTTAATTGTAAACCATGAATTTTTGGAATCTTTTGATGGTTTATTGAAAGAGAATAGCTTTTAATGGCAGTATCTATTTGCTTTTGTTGGTTATGTCTTTTTTATACACATTTCTTTGCCTTGTTTGCTTCTTTCATATTTAAAGGATGGTTTGGCTTGGTTTATTTGGATTGATTTGTTGCTTTTTAGTTTGGTTCATAATTGTTTGGTTTGTTGCTATCTAGTTTGGTTTGGCTTGTTGCTATCTCGTTTGGTTTGGCTTGTTGCAAAGTTTCTTGGCTTGTTACATAGTTTGCTTGCTTACTTGTTTTGCAGGCTTCACTTCATACTACCAACATATTTGCAAAAAGGATATAAATGAACAAAAATCACTTCCAAGAATAGCTAATACACCTTCATTCATTTATTAGCAAACCTGATACATCCATCTTCTACATTCACAAGCCAAAATGGCAAGAGAATTCAAGTCATACATACAAAACAAGCTAAATTGGCTATATAATTCTAGTGCATCTAAAACAAGCCAAAGGTATATCCTTTCATTTACACCATTCAATAAAATTATTGCATAATCCAAAAATTACACGATAAATCCTATCCAACCCATTAGATAGATGGCCCAAGAAATCACCAACACCATTTGCAGAGTCTTCTTCCTCCTCTTCCTTAGCCTATCCATCTCAAGCTCCATCATGTTAATTCTACATTTTAGCCTAGGAATTATGTTCTTGGATCCTACTCATATTGGTAGGTGGACCTTTGGAAAAAATCACACCTTTTGCTCTGTGGAATTTTTATATTAATAGATAAATCACAACAAAAATTTATGCTGAAACTATGAGTTACGAACAACATTCTCACTTTTTACCTGATTGGCACATGAATGAAACCTTCTCCCCAGATTTAAGTAAGTCCAAGAATCCTCAGCTTTACCCTTGCTCCGCAAAAGCATTCCATAGGTGCATTTGATTTCATAAATGAAAAGGAAGAAGAAGAAGCATATGATGTCATTTCATAAAATCTAGAAGATTGGAATTGATTTGCTGTTGAAAGAAATTTTGGGAGTTTAAAGGGCTCTAGACTTCACAGCAAAGAAAACGAATAGGTGAAAAAGAAGAAGACAAGTGTGTATTTAAACATAAAATGGATTTTTTTTTTATTTTTTCAAACAATGAGGTGGAATTTTTGTGCTCAATAACGTGTCACTTAGTCACATGTGGATGTATGATGTGGAAAAAATGAACACATTTGTGTGGATGTGTGGTAACGTATGCCACATGTAAAACAAAACCCCCAATTTATTCATCACATGAGTTGGGTGTGTATTTTTTCGACGAAATTATGGCCAAATTGCATTAAAGTGGACATAAATTGCTGCCTTTTGGCTTCAATATGCTCAATTTCTCACCAAAATGGACTAATTTTAAAATAAAAAATCATTAATGCCTTTATTTCATGGATGACAATAGTTGATGGACTAAAAATGTATTTTTCACTCATAAGGGTCATGCGACTAGCCAATTGCACTCTTGATAAATCCTTCACCCCGTGCTCTTGTATCCTCACAACCACTTCTTTAAGTGATCCAAGAGTGTTCTGTTCATCATCACTATCTAACCATTTGCTTGAGGATGATGTACTATTGTGAATTATTGATGTATTAAAAGCTATTTACACCATGCCATTATCTTCCACCATTGAAATTATGCACCATTATCTCAGATCAAAATTCTAAGGATACCGAACTGATATAAAATATTTTCTAGATGAACTTCATGACCTTGTTCTCGATAATTTGAGGCACATCTTTAGCTTCCACTTATTTGGTAAAGTGCTCAGCATCTACAATTATATACTTTTGCTACCCATGTGAAGGGGGAAATAAGCCCAAGATGTCAACTCCCCATTGATCGAATGGGCATGCTATAGGGATTAGTGTTATTATTATTGCTAAATTGTGTAAGAAATTCATGTGCATTTGACATTTGGTACATTTCTTGTTGAATCCCACAACGTTTTGCATAAGGGTCTACAAAAAGTATCCTTATCTTATGATTTTCTACACTAATGACCTCCCCTATGAGTGGTTTCCTCAACTGGCTTTATAGACTTCTCGCATGACCTAATGGGCCTACTTCAATGTCAAGTATCTTAATAATGGACTTACTAAAGACCTATTGTATAATTCTCCATTCAACATGGCAAAGCGGGGTGCCTTCTTTCTTATTTGTAATGATTTGATGGGGTCCTCAGGTAATTTTTCTTTCTCAAAATACTAAATTATTTCATCTTTCTCGCTACATTCATCTTCTTCAAAATGCATGACCTCAATGACATCTAAAATTTGTGCTTTGTCAGCCATTCTAAAGACTATGTTCTGTGTTTTTATCCTAGTGGAAGAATTTGCAAATTATGATAAGGCATCCACTCTTCCACTTTCTGCCCTTGGGATCTACAATAAACTGAAAGATTTGAATGTTGAGGCTAACATTTTGGCCAATGACATGTATTTTCCCATAACTTATTCTCTTATTTCAAATTCCCCCATTGAACTAGTTTGCTACAAATTGAGAGTTGATTTATGCAATCAAGTTTTGAACTTAATTATCTAGAGCTATCTTCATCCCTGCTATCAAGGCTTCATACTTGGCTTCATTATTGGTAACTTTGAAGTCTACTTTCAAGGCAATCTCAATCTCAACATTGTGAGGTCCTTACAAGCAAATTCCTGCTCCTCCACCAAATGGTACAGAAGAATTATCTATGTGGAGCATCCAAACTTCATGAACTTTTAATTTTTCTTCCTAAGTTATTTCTACCACAAAGTTTGCAAGTACCTGAGCATGGATAACAACTCAAGGTTGATATTCAATATCAAATTCTCCAAGCTATACAACTTATTTAACCATTCTATTGATGCCTTTGGTTTGGCGAAGACCTGATGAAGTAGTTGATATGTCAACACTATCACTTTGTGAGATAAAAAATAAGGATACAGTTTCCTTACTGTCATAATCAAGGCTAAGGCTACTTTTCCAATCATGGTGTACTTTTTTTTGCACTTTGTAACAATTTGCCCACATAATATATTGGCCTATAGTTTGACCCCTTGATCCGAGTTAGCACTGAATTGACTGCTTTCTCTGATATTTCCAATTATAAAAATAATGGCTCTCCCTTAATTAGTTTGTCCAGAAGTAGTACTGAAGATAGGTAACTTTTAAGTGCCATAAGTGCTTCTTCACATTCTAGTGTCCATTCAAAATTTTTTATATTTCTCAGGGTCTTAAAGAAAGCTAGACCTATGTTGGCAGATGTAAAAATAAATCTATTCAATGGCACTATCTTTCCTACCAACTATTAGATGTTTTTCATTATTGTTGGTGAGGTCATTTTAAGTATGGAGTCTATGTTATTGGGATTAGCATCTATCCCTCTCTTTGTGACCAAATAACCAAGGAATTTTGCACTCCTTATTTTGAAAGTACATTTGAGAGGGGTTAGCTTCAGTCCTTATGACCTCAAGATGCTGAATATAGCTTATAGATATTCGATATGATCATGATCTCAAAGAGATTTGACCAACATATCATGAACATACACTTTCATGGTTTTTCCAATGAGATCCTTGAACATTCTATTAATGTTTAGCTAGTAAGTAGCTCCTACATTCTTTAGCCCAAAGGGCATGACCTTGTAACAATATACACCCATCACCGTCACAAATGAGGTCTTAATTTTATCTTTTTCTACCATAGAGATATGATGATACCCTTAATAGGCATCCATCATACCTAGAATAGAGCAACATGCAATGGAGTCTACCAAACGGTAGGTAAGAGTCTTTTGAGCAAATTTTATTCAAATTAGTGAAGTATGTACATATTCTCTATTTTTCTCAGGGCTTCAAGATAATTACTTCATTCAACAGTCAATTTGTGTACCGAACTTTAACTACGTATCTAGCCTCTAGCAACTTGTTCGTGTCTTTTGCTATTCCTTATTGTGCTCCACCCCTAGATTTCTCTTGTTCTATGACATAAGTTTGGAAATAGGCTCAATATTCAATCTGTGTACTATTGTGTTGATCAAAAGCTTTCCATGTAAACATATCGGCATTCTTCTTTAGTAACCAATTATATTCATTTCAGGTTGAGATGACATCTAGGATCCAATCTAAGTAATTTGTTTTAGGATTTCCTAGAAAGAGCTCCATGACCTTAAATTCAAAAGGCCCCATTTTGTTTAGCTTTTTGTTGTGATTTTTGTCACCCATGCTTCATATAAGCTTTTTTAGTATAATTGTCCATTTTGGTGCCTTTTATTTCATGTACACAGTGTAGTAGGACCTTGCTATATTTTGGTCACATCCAGCCTCTCCTTTTTCTCACAATATGGGGAACTTTATCTTCAAATGTGGCATTGAGATAATGACCTAAAACTGATTCAACCCTAATCTACCTAGGATCATGTTCTAAGCAATGGAGCATTGACCACAACTTATTTCACCATCAATGTCTTTCTCGTGGGCTCTTTGTCTAAAAAGCAAGTTTAAACACAGTGACATCCAGTTCCATCTTTCTCAACATGTTTAAAAAGATTACATCAACTAATCTGCCATTATCTACTAAAACCTTTAGCACGGGGAAATTGGCCATATCCATTGTGATAACATGGGATCATCATGAAGGAAACATATTCTTTCCAAGTCATTTTTGTCAAATGTAACCTTCTCATATGTATAACTTAAAGTGAAAACTTCTCTGCCCTCATGGGCTTGTGAGGTCTTATATACTTTGACATATCATTTCCTAACGTTAGATTAGTCCCCTCCCATGGGTCCTCCTAAAATTATGTCCATTACCCCTCTACAAGGTTGATTATGTCACTGAAGTTGATTTGGGGATCTTATATGGCCATGTTGTGGTCTTTCTCTAGGTTGCGTCTTTCTCTACTCCTTGAACAACTGCAATAAGCATTCTCATTTTTTGTTTTTTCTTTCTTCACTATAAACTCTTTTAAGTATCCTTCTCTAACCAACCATTCTACCTCATTTTTTAGCAGGATGCATTCTTTGGTATCATGACCTCAATCTCGACAAAAATAGCAATACTTGTTTGGATTACTCTCGTTTGGTGTTTACCTTATCTTTTTAGGCCATCATAATGAATCTTTGTGCTCAATTTCCATCAATGCCTTGCTCAAAGATATAGTTAAGGCATATAGTGATTATGCTTCTAATATCATGGGCATTAAGGTTGTTTATGATCCATTATTCTTTTTGCTCTATCGTTATCCCTCCTAGAATCCTTCCTTAGACCTTTTGTGGCTTGACTTCAGTCATGGTCCTTCATGAAGTTTATTTACTCCATATGAATATATCTTTCTATGGTCTCTATCAAATGTTTGACATTCTCAAGAGGGTCACAGTTAGATCTAGGCTAGTAGACCCTTCTTCAAACCATATATTAAGATGCTGACCATTATATTAGCCTAAAGATCTGGGACTTTTTAAGACCTTATTATTGAAGCAATTTGTAAAAAATCTCAGAGGTTCATTTTCTACTTGTCTAATAGTGAACAGATATGTGGATGACTTCTTGGATTTCTTTTTACTAGCAAAATGGAAGAGAAATTTTGTACATAACTGCTCATACAAACGAACGGAACCTATTGATTGATAAATAGACCACTCCTCAGCCCGACCATATAAAGTAGTAATGAAAGTTTAACTATTCATGGCATAAATTTACTCATGAAGTTTCATGATGTTCTCAAAGATTGTGAGATGTTCACTTAGGTCATTATTCCTTTAATACTTTGTGAGGTTAGGGATCTTGAATCCTAATGGAAGAGTCTCTGAAAGTATATCAAGAATGGTGAGCTTCATCTTTGTAAGGTAGAACCTACCCTTTCTCTATTCCTCTTTACCTCTAACTCTTTGTTATGTTGTCTAATCTAGGCATAAAGATATTCTATTTCAGTTCGATCATGAGTATGAGTTGTGACCGACTTACTCACCTCTCCATCCATTGGATCGACATGTTGTGCTCGCTAAATCTGATTAACTACTTCTTATTCAGCCACAAACTCTTCATTTTCCCTCTAGGGTTCAGGTAATATGGGGTCAGTGGTGAATAATTGGTGAGGTCAAATTGAACTATCTACAAGTGTTGTAGGTAGGAGGACTTTGAAAGAGAATGTTATGTCCTAGGCTTGATGATCCATTATTTTCTAAAATATGTTGGGTGTAATTTGAAGTGGCTTACCATTTGAATTGACCAATGGAGTAGAGGGCGTAACTGGAGATAATAGGAAAGAGGGGTTAGCTTGTGCTGGAGGTGTTGGTAACACATTGGAATTGAGCCGTGTAAGGTATGAGTTGTTTGATGTGTCGTCCATGATATGATCCCAGGTCTATAATGGAAAGAAAGCTTCCCATAGACGCCACTATTTGATTTGGGTGAGATTAATCCTTCACGATTTAGGTTTGCTTGTCGATTGTATATCACTAGCAAGACTAAGATTGGACCTAAAATCAAAGTTAAGTTGTTAGGGTCGCTATGGTCTCCCAGAGAAAATCCTCCAACACTCAAGTTAAATTAGGAATATATGAAGTAAATTGATGAAATAAAGTGAGGGTGTGCAGAACGATAATAGAGAGGTTAGGTTTAAAGATGAATATATGAGATACCTAAAAATAAGGGACACAAGTATTTATAGCTGCTGGCAAGTGGCCAAATCAAAATGTCTAATGTGGCAAAATTTGGTGCATGCATATGTTTATGAATGGAGGGTTTCAATCAAATTGGGTCAAGTTCAAGCTATTCAGGTTAAAACGAACCATATGTGTGGGACGAGGATTTAGGTTGGTTAGGTCTAAGAGTTTTTCTTTATTGCTCTAGCCCATATGTTGGCCAATCTATTAAACTGGGCCTCTTATCTTATCATTATTAATAATATATATTAGGCCTCTTATATTATCACCTTTTTCAGAATCTTTTAATTTTAATTATGCTTTTCGTATGAGTTACAAAAAGAAAAAGGTAAACCTTTGCATGCGTGAATTTACCGATTCTAATGTTCATCAAGTCAAGAGGTTAACTAAGAAAAGTAGCTACATAATCAAAGTTTGATATTTACGTAATGTATAGAGAAAAGCAATAATTTCCTTAAAAAAACATGTATTTTTTTTATTTTTCTTCTTTCTTTTCTTTAACACTTTATTTGGTTTAAAATTTTCGATAGAGAAAGGAAAATATGAGAAACAAGAAATATAAAATTATAAAAATTTAAAATCTCAAATTTATTTAGCTTTTTAAAAAAAAATTGGGGAAGAAACGAAAACACCAAAGGTTATGATGTTTGGTTATAAACATGCAACTTTTTTCTCATTTTTCTAACCAATTTGGGAGGAAATGGATTCTCTTCAATAATTTCCTTATCATCCAAACAATCAAAATTATTTTTTTGAATATCTCTCTCTCCTCAAAAGCTTTACACCTAACAAAATGTAAATGTAGAAGAAATGGAGTTTTAAGGGGCAAATTGATACCAGATTGAAGCTGGTATCTTATCAAGGTATGACTTCGCTAATAAACAAGCCTCAACTGTGGGCAACAACAAGAGTGTGTCCTCTTATGATAAAATACTTGCTTCGTTCAGGATCAAAGTTTTGGAAAGAAACTAGATAGGAATGAAGAAAATAAAATTCTTTCTGATGCAGAGGATCCTTTCAAGGAAACTGCAGAGCATACTTGAATTTTATGAAAACGATGAAGATTATAAAGGTAATATGAAGAATTGCAATGCAAAAAATTAGAAGAGACATTCAAAAAAACACAAGAAATTTTATTTAGCTTTCTCCAACTTAATTCAGCTTTCCATCTGAGTATCAAGACCCATCCTTTTATAGAGGGATTGATACTATTTGAAAAGTACAATGCTGGACAAACGACAAAAAAAAAAAAAAATATCAGACACTCTTTAGACATCTAGTACAATTATTTTTGACTTTTTTGGACTAATAGAACAATAATGCTAATAAAGCAAGAAGTAGTACAACATCTCACCTAACTAGAACAATAAAAATTGACAGCACACCAAATTTAGTACAATAATGCTTATTAAGATAAAAAATCGGGGGGAAAAGGACCATAAACATTAGTTGATTTACTTTGATAGGGAATTCCAGCTAGTGGATTGTCAGGTTCAGTCGAAAGTCCCATCTTTTCCCACCACTGACGCTGGCTATCAAGTTCATATGGATCTTGGGAATCAATGAACATGTCATCGTTATTGTCATCACCATCTGCCTTTTCTTTTCCCTTGGAGGACAAAGTAGAAATAGTAGAAACAACAGGAAATGAACAAGGTTTTATTGCAACAGAACACTGAGGAATCTGATTGTGAGAGAGGGAATTCCATCTAGAATTGAAATACGAATGAGAGGGTCCCCATATGGAATCAGCAGTAACTTTGACCTTCTCATTGTAGAATTGTTCAAAATAAGCTCTGGCGTCATCTTGAAGTTTTATGGCATAATCAATTGGAAGTTCTTCCCATGGAGCATCTTCATCAAACTTAGGCTAGATTTGAGAAGGAACTGTAGAATTAAACTCTGCCATTTTCCTCTGAAACTCTCTTATCTCATCCCCATGATCATAAAAATCTTTGTTAAGAAGATAAGGAAAAATACCATATTCTTGGACTGAATAGAAGTATGGTAAATTATGAATATGGGGAGAACTTTGTCTGGAAAAAACATAGATGACAGAGGAATTTTCAGTAATGTTCCCGATTAATTTGATTTGAATAACCCTGAACATTTTTTTCCAAATAGACAATGGGTAGAACCACTCTAGAAATATTATGGCAGAGGGATATTCTTCAAAATGATCAAACCAACCCACAATGAAGTTGTGCAAACTACTGAATGGATTATTCAATAGGGAATTCTACTGCAATTTTTCACTGCTCTAGCATATACCAGAGTAAACATAAGAGTTCTTTTGAAAACATACGATGAAATGGACTTGAGACGCTAAACAGAGTAAAAAATGGAAAATCAGGATGAAATCCTAAACCACCAAATGTATGGAGACCTATTTTTCTAACAGTGAGAGATTGATATTTTAACATAAGTTCCTTTGCTCTAGATTTAATAGTTTTGGTCTTTATTAAATCAAAGAGCTCAGGAAGAAGACTCTCAAGAGGAAAATTTTGAAAAGAAGTGG
Source organism: Jacaranda copaia (assembly GCA_014898725.1). Lineage (NCBI taxonomy): Eukaryota > Viridiplantae > Streptophyta > Magnoliopsida > Lamiales > Bignoniaceae > Jacaranda > Jacaranda copaia. Next base: position 2,943,274 of record JACGDI010005411.1, on the reverse strand, counting down.
TATTGGATAGAGTAGAAGGGGACAACATGCAAATAATGGGAATATGATTCTTAGGAATGATTGGAAGAGTAGGTCTGGATAGGAAATCAGCAAGAATATTGGTTTTACCTTTGATGTGGTTAACAGTGAAAGAGAACTGGGAAAACCATTCTGCCCATCTTAGAAGTTGTCTAGATAGAAGAGTGTTGGGTTTGAAACTCAACATTTTTGGAAAGGCACTTATATCCATCTCAACATGAAAGGGATGACTAACCAGATGAAATTAAAACCTTTCAATGCCTCATTTGACAGCCAAGATTTCCTTGTAGGTTGAATGATAATGTTGTTCAGTATTCCTGAAAGAACCGCTTTTATATCCACAAATATTTCTTTTGCCATTAATTTCTTCAAGCAACACAACAAAAAGATTCACTTACATCTGTTTGAAAGACTCTTTTACCATCTGAAGGAATTTGTAATAGAGGTAACTTCTGGATGATCCTTTTGATAGCACATACAGCTTTCCTTTGAGCAGAAGACCATTTCGGAGGATTTTTCTTTAACATATCCTGTAAAGGTCTAATAATTGATGCAAGCCTGGGAATGAAATCTGCAGCATAATTGATGACACCTAAAAATGTTGAATCTGCTGTTTTGATTGTAAGTCATCAGGAAATTTGGGCAATTCTGAAGTAATGTGTGGCTGCAAAGAATATTGTCCTTCTTTGATATGCATGCCCAAAAATTCAATTTCTGGCTGAGCAACAATCATTTTCTTTTTAGCAAGCATAATTCCATAACTTCGAACCAATTCTCCAAAATGATGAAGAAGATAAGAATGTGTTTTCATATCTTTAGACAACAAGAGAATATCATCAATATAGATCAAAACATATGGGAATAAGGATTTAAAGATTTTGACCATTGCTTTTTGAAACAACGAAGGGGCTATTTTGAGTCCAAATGGAAGAACAGTCCACTGAAAATGAGCATTTGGAATACAAAAGGTTGTTTTATATCGGTCATCAGGATGAACACCAATTTGCCAAAATCCTGCTTTTAGATCAAACTTTGAAAACACGTTGGCTTTGGTCAGATTAGAAAACAAATGATTTTTGGTCTGGAGAGGAAACTTCTCATCTGTGAGGAAGTAGTTAAGTGGCTTGTAATTGATAACAAGTCACATCTTTCCTCTTGCCTGTTTTGACCTTTTATTAACATAGAATGCTTGACTAGCCCATGGAGAGTTTGTGGACTCAATAAGACCTTCATCTCGTAACTGGGCTAATTCTTTCAGAGCCAACTCCATCTGTTCAGGTGGCATTCCTGGGTGACTTGCTTTAGTAGGATTAACATTTACATCCTTTTTAAAGGGCAGCTGTACAAAGAACTCTGGATTTTTCCAAAGAGGATGTGTGCATTTATGAAGGAATTCTGAATGAGATTCTGCACAACAATCTCTTACTAGATAGGCATGGATTTCAGAAATGGTGTCAACAAGGGAAGTAATATTATACTGTGGTTTGATATAAGGAAGAAAATAAGATTTAAAATGAAGACCGTCAGGTTTTGGAACAACTTTTTTCTCCCATAATTGTTTAATAATATCAAACCCAATAATAATATCTATCCCGGGTAGGGTAGAACCAAGAAATTTGTGGGTGAAAGATAATTCAGGGAAAAATTAAATTTTAACAGGTTTGCTAATTAAATCAATAGACAGTGTTTCACTATTAGCAACTTGAAAAACTTCATGATGTTTTTTCCAGAAAGAGGCAGGGAGCTTATTTGGATTGAGAATAGAATGGGAAGCTCCTGTATCAAGCAATCTAAAAACAGTTATTGAATTATCAAATTTTTGAGGAATAATTTGTACCTGGATGAAAGGTACAACAAGAGCTAATCCGATCAACTTGATTCCAAAAATTGGAAACATTTCCTCAGTAGTTTCTGCATCGGAATCTAAATCTTCATTAGAAATTTCTTCAAGTGCGAACAAAGTTTGTTCAAAAGGCTCTGCTTCCTCAGAGAAGATAGACTCAAGATCATCTTGCTCAAGATCACACTGTGTGAGCTGGAAAATCTCCTTGAGAATCTTATCTCTTTTTTTATTCGGACAAGATTTTGCCTAATGTCCTCACTTATGACAAATATGGCATCTATCTCCCTTATTTTTTGTGAACTTTCTTCGAAAGAAACGCCTTCTTTTCTTGGGCATCCATTGTTGATTGTGTCTCCTTGATTTCCTATGATGCTTGTAAGACTTTGTAGGATAATGGCACTTCTCTATTTTGCATTTGATCTGTAAATCTTTTCGATCACATTCCTTAGAGAATTTCTTTCCTATCTCTTGAAATTCTTTAAAGAACTTCCAATTATTGCATAACCTGTCAAGAGCTTTGAAAACAAATTGATAAACTTCTCCCAAGGAAATATTTGCAAGAGTTTTTCCTCGAAGCTCAATCAATTTTAAAGCTTCTTGACCAAGAGACTCAGGAATAGAATTTAGATAGGCATGTTTAAGATTTGGATTGTCCATCCCACCAAGAATATAAAACCTTTGTGACATTCTTTGGAAATGTTTTTCCAAATATTTTCTTTTGAATGAACAACACCTCATTTTGAAGAACTCTTCTCTAGCTGCATCAACATGGTTCTGATATTGACCAAGAAACTCAACATAGATGTAATTCATGAGAGTTTCTATGTTTGGTGAGTTTCTAGCTTGGACCTGTCGATAGTCTCCTAAGGCATACCACCATTCTTTCAGGGTACCAGTCATCCTTGCTGTAAAGCCATTGATCACTCATGTGAGTGTAGCATTTGGTTTTTGAAGTTCGGTGACACACCAAGACATCATCTCATGTATATGTTGTTGCCATTGTGAAGGTAGAATATCATCAAACGTAAACATGGATCTGGATGGTATATTGTTGTAACTATCATCTGGTTCTTAGACGAGAGGTTCTCTGTGTCTCTGTTCTCCTTGTTGACTGGTTTCAGGTTCATCTTCAACGACTGGTTCTTCAAGAGTCTGAGAGGGTTGATTCATATAAAGATATGACATATCCTCTGATAGATCTTCTAAGTCGCTGAGATCACCAACATTTTCTAGAGTTATTGATACTATGGTTTGCCAAGGTGAGTTGGGTTTATCTTTCTCAAAATCAACAGCTGTTTTGAGAAACTGTGTTAATGGATTAACAGTGGAAGGACCTTGCAACATGAATTGATGAGAACCCGACTTTGAGGTGACAGGACCGATTTCTTTTTCTTCTGGTGGATTGGTAATAATTAGAGATCTGTGTTTTCTCTTGTATTCTTCTGGTGTGAAGAATGAATAAGAATCTCCAAATATTTTTTTAAAATTTTCCAAACCATGAAAAGGTTGTGAAACTACTGGAAGAGTAGAAGAAGGATCTAGTCTGTTCCATATGGAATCTCTTTGATACTGTTCCTCAAGAGATCTGAGTTGTGTCTTGAGGGATTTGATTTCTTGTTCCTTGTGAGCAAAAGGTTGAGACTGTTGAATGAGACGCAAAATATCATTATGGACTTATTTAATTTTTTGCTTTAAAGTTTGAATCAATCCTGCCAATTGATTATCCATCTTAGCCTCAATTCTTTCTTAGCTTCTGACAATCTTCTGCAATAATTGATTCTGAGCAATAGCATTTTCTGATTGCCAGTTAAGAGTTGCTTCTGCAGCAATAACCTCAACCAGAGACCTATCAGCATTTCTGGAAGTTGGATTCTTTATCTTCCATGAATGCTTGAATTCCGAGGTATGAACTTCTTTTGAAGGAAACGCTTCTGGAACAGTAGTAGAAGACGAGGAAAGTGTGAATATCATGATTTGTTTTGGTGTCACAGCTGGTGTATCATCAAAATATTCATCATCATGATGGCAACTATCATCATCATCCTAACCAGAATAAGTCGTTGGCCATGGTGTAGGAGGCGGTGGAGTATATTTGACCAAATAGTCAAATTTGCCATATGGTTGTCCCAATGTATCAACATAAGAATCATCATGAGATAATGTTGATCGTTGTCTTGGGACTGCATTCTGAATTGGAGTATAAATTAGAGATCCATTATCATCGAATCCACTAATTGGAATAGTAGATTGGATAGTATATAAAGGATTAAAGCAACTAGGGACACCAGTTTTCTCCTTTTGTTTTTTAAACATAATTTCCATAGTACCATCTTAATTTTTATGGAAAAATGGCTCCATAGACTGAATTGGCTTGGCCTCCTTTGTAGACTGATGATTTTTCTCATAGGTAGTAATCCAAGTCTCTGGAATCAGTTTTTGCAACTCCTCCTTTGGAATTTGTCTGGGCACATATGTACAGTTGGGAATATGATTGGTATCAACAGAACTGAGCAAGGCATCATCTGTTTCCTATGGAAAGGCAAAATCAATGAAATGATTTTGAATCCAGTACACTATCTGATAATGGAGAGTTGCTGAATAGGTTGTAGCCGTTGGGACTGCACCACAAATCTGGATCTAGAGGTTAAGTGTTGATCTTAAGCAAGGATCTGCTATTGGCATGTTAAAGTTTAGAAACATAGTAATTAGAACTCTTCCTGCATTCAATGTAGTTTGAACAGTGCCAATACAAGCATATTGATAATCAGAGAAACGTGTATCCAACAAAGCAATTCTTGAAGTAGTAGGAAGACCTTTTCGTCCATGTAAGGTTAATGCCAAATTCATCTACGTTTCTATTATTGCAGCTAGATGGTGTTCGAATTTTCTGAAAAATTGACCCGACTTTTTAGAGGCATAACTCGATTAACATCCATATTCGAAATAAAAAAACCCAAAATGCATACAGGATGCATCAAACTTAAAAAAGGAGACCTTAATCTTTATTAAATACTTGTGGCAACAATTCTTGAACAGACCTCAGACAGATTTAACACGAGACTACATGCTGAACATTATATTACAACAATGAATTCCAATTTTGAGCAACTAAATATCAATGGTTAAACCACTCGGCGTCAATAATCTCCTCCTAATGTCTCAGTGTACAAATAATTGGACCAAAACTTATAATTGGAACTAATGAACATTGCACTGCTGCAGTAGAGGATGGCCATAATCAACGTACTTGTCCCAAAGAGGTTTATACTTCTCCATGCCTATCTTCAGCCAAGGTTTTGAGTTGCCATTAAAATGCAGTACAGCTCCCTTCTCTATCAACTGTGGATCAACATTTGTATAGCCCAAACCAAGCACATGCCACGAGGGGTTTAATGGTTCTGTCAATCCGTAGAAGGTCAACAGCCCAGGAGGGAGAGTGCCCAGTTTCCACAAAGTCCTGTCGACATTCTTTTCCTGCCAATAGTGATATATGCCTGTGACATTCCTTCTCCTCCATTCAACCAAATCAAAGACATTCATACCAAATGCCCATCCACATGCATCAGGGTCAAAATGCTCACGGATAAGAGGATGAGAGTAATTCAAGTACTTGTGGTATCTATGAAATGTTTCCATGCATGTCTCAACTGCGCCATTTACATTGCCGTTCAGGTCTAGAGAGAAGAGAGCCAAAAGATCCTTCTGCACTACAACATCATCATCAAGAAAAACCACTTTCTTTAGGGAAGGAAAAACTTCAGGAATGTAGAACCTCAGGTGGTTAAGCATGGATAAGTATTTAGGATTCCTGAACTTGATGGGAGTCCGGCTATCACCACCAGTACCGGAGAAGTAGTAGCTCTGGGTGTCTGAGTCTTGAAGCTGTTTAAGAACCGGAACATACGAAGCATTCAACCAGCTAAAGTCTTCTATCTTTTGAACATCAACAATCACCCCCCCAAAACTATTCATGGTGAACCAAGCCTTCATTGCTGCGTGATTCACTTCATCAGTTACGAGGTGGAAAACTACCTTATCAGGATTTTTGGAATTCAAAGCTGTAGAATTCACGACGACAGAAGTTGCAAGGATGTTGTCAGAGAAGACACAAAAGTGATACAAACTGTTATCTTTGAGTTTTGAAGCCATTTGTCTATTCTCTTTGAGTTTCCTTGGCAAATTTGCATTCTTAAGCCATTCACTTGTCAACCGAACACCAAGGCAATACAAGCTCTTTGGAATTTCTTCGGCAGCTATTTGTCCATACTTAGAACTCTTCTCGTTGGTAGAACTCATTTGTTCTTCAAGACCCTGGATCTTGGCCTTTAGTCTCATGATCATTGTAGCACTGTCATAATGGAGTTGCTGAGCTTGGAAGAGTAGAAGTGCCATATCACGAATAGAAGTTTCTGATTCGCTGGTTGTCAAAGGAGTTCTTCTTAAGGCGGCATTTGACAGAAGGATCTGCGAGTTACGAATCTGAGCACTAAGTTCCCATGCAAATTGTAGATTGTTGCTTTCTTTTGCAATCACAAGAAATGCCTTTGCTAGAGAAATTTGGTCATTCAGTTGCCTTGTTACAGAATCAGGACTCAACATTTCATCTGTGATGTTAAGGCCTTCTATAACTTTTTCATGTCTAGAGGATCTCTGCATGACATAAAAAAAAATATAAAGTTCCTATTTGGTAATAACTTCAGATTGATTTGGCAAGGAAACAACTAGTACAACAGTAAATTACAAAATGCAACAAGAATGATATGCAATTTGGCAGAACATTCTTTCTCT
>JACGDI010005411.1:2903576-2936596 GCA_014898725.1 Jacaranda copaia | reverse complement strand
CCCCCCCCCCCCTCTTTCACTTTTGGTTCCTGAATCAAGGACCAGGAATTTCCCCTTTCGCTCACCTGACCTTGGTAACTAACATTTGCTAGGTCTCTCTAAACAATGGCCAAAAACATGTGCACCTAATATTTTAATCAAACAGACTTTAACTTTGGAACACCTGAAGGACAGCATTTGGCATAATTCCAAGTTATATGTACTGCAAGTAAATGTATAACACCATAAACACCTATTAATACAGGGGAACAAATGAATGGGCCGAGTAAAGTAAAGGATCATTACTCAAGTATGTGGTGTGCATATCTTCCTTCATTCTGTCCATTACCAACCATTTTTGACAATTAGATTACTATATCAACATTTCCAACCACAAATAGCTTATTACCAGCATAAGCAAACTCATGCATGAGGGAACAATCAGACGCTGGAACTAAAACTAGAACAGAACATAATTACCATTCCCAGCTTTGTCTCAGATCAATTACCTATGTTTCTTTCTTAAGCTACTTTGTTCTTTGTAAGAGGAATTGTGGGATCTCTTTACAGCCCAAAAGTGTTCCTGCATGTTTCGGTAAACAACGTAAATTCTGCTGTCCAAGCTAATACCTTTTTCTGCTTTTATCCAAGAAATTCTCTGGTTATGTAACTTTCTATCATGGAGCTGCATCATGTTCTATCTATTTTCTCTCTATAAGGATTTCATTCAGCAACATAGTAGCCAACTAGTGGAATTTAAGACATGCATAGCTAAGTAGTGGGATTTAAGACATGTCATCCACTAATGAGTATGTCTACTCTCTGCTCATTTGTACAACCAGAAATATGTCTACTCTCTGCTCATTTAAGACATGAATAGCTACAGTCTTTCCTTTCCCTCTATCTTCCCACGTTAACATTGGCAAGCCACTCCGAAATCCATGCATAACAGACAACTTCAAGATGTAGCTACCATAGCATATTGGCTTTGACAGAGGAAAAGCAATTTGCAGAGCAACGTACTAGTAAACTTAGGCACAGAATTTCTACTTCCCAAACCATCCCCAACAAAAACATACCAATGAAAGCATCCCTTGCCTAGCCTCCAACTAAATTTCTCCATATCCCCAGACACAATATTCCAAGAATTCTGTTATACAGAGTCTTTAATTTATAGAAGGCAGTTGGATATGTATTATAAAACAGTGAAATTGACAATCACTTCAAATCTGGTAGGATCAGAATTAGCTTAATCTTGACACCTTTAGTAGCATCTGCCTAAAACAGGTATACAGCAATGCTAAATGTTTCAATAAACAGTTTAATTTATTATACAGTTCAAAAAGGGAGCAAAGGTGAATAACTCCAAGCTGCATGATTTCTCTGAGGATATTTTGGGATATGTCCGAGGTGAAAATTAGGAGTAACTGTTTTTGGTAAAATGCGTAAGTGATTGGTTAACCCTGATTTAGAAATACCAACCTGCTAAGGACCGTAAGAACTCCAGTCGGAGATTCAGAGAGTAAGGTGCTAACAAAGCACTAAGAAATTTAAATGGCTGCAGTTTTCCTATCTAGATGCTAGTAGTAATTTTGCAGATAATATTATATATTCTTCTCCACTGCATTCATTGGTCATAATTCTTTCTTTAGTACTTACAAAAGTTCTATCTTTAACGTCAGTCTGTAAGAACACAAATAGGAATGGCTCAAATCACATTGGACTTACACCACACCACTTGGGAACCTATATCATCTATTCTACAAATAAATAAGACTCATAAAGATCTGGTTTGAGAGCCCAATATTCATTAACTTGTCATAAATACATGGTGCACTAAGGATATTTACACTTTAAATTACATCATCATAAGCAGGTCTCCAAATTTGCATGGTGGAATTGCATTTTATAGACAGAGAGATCTTGTCACCCAGAAATTACAAAACCATAAAAGGATTACCATCAATCTTCATGCAAAAAATTCTTTATATCTTTCTAAGCTTCTGTTTAACAAGATTCAAGTCCATTATGGGAATTTGTTGTCCACAAGGAGAATAGGGATTTCTGGTGCTGCATCATTTGGCATTTAACAAACTAGAGCATAATTAATTAATGCCCATAATGTCCTTGGTTTAAAGAATTTAACTGCTCAAAGAAATTCTGTTTGACAGCAGCAAACAATCATATGGCTAATAATTCTGGACATCAATGAGGATATTTGTTTCGAATAAAGAAATTGATCCTTTCCACAATTTATCAAGCAACCCAAAGTCTTTTCTTTCTTAATCACTCATAAATCAGATACAGAACACAATGACAAGTAGCCTTGGAGAAGCATATATTCCAGTTCATTCACAAAAACACTATTTGAAAGTTGTTATAGGACAATATGTCATGGAAACATCATATCAGTGATTGTTACAAAACTAACATGTTTATCTAATGTCAAATTGGTGCAAACCTTAACATTTAACAACTCAATTGTCATTCAGACCTAGTTAACTAAAATACTATATATTACATTTGAGTTCTCAATTACTAATTATGAAAATTGTAGGTCACACATCATTCATACTTAAATAAGTCCTTTTATATATTAATATCAGAATATTACCATTCTTTGTAGCCTAATTATTCAATTCAAACATTAAATATTGCTTGTATGTTCAACACATAAATACCATAACAGCACACATCTTGTTCAAATAATCCCTTCAGTACGGCTTCATTCACCCAGCATATGTGAAAATAATCACAACAGAAAACACCACAACTGGTTAACTCATAAGGTAATATATAGATCCAACTCTGCCCACATTTTTGGGAGATAGCAGTTAGCAGTGGTTAATTTCAGTTTATACAAGCAAACACATAATCTTACAGCAAACTGTTGTCCCTCTCAAATAAATAAGATGGATTGTCAGCATCATACATTCATGAATATATTAGACATATTATCAATACCAAAGCTAATTTAATCACTGTATAGCAGAAGGTTGGACGTTTAGCCACTGCATTTTCAGTAATAGCCGCAAATATACTAGCCAACACCCTCTTTCTATACTTTTTATACCTCCTATTGCCAATCTACTCTGAGAACTCCCATCAAAATTAAACAAAAAGTGAAGCAACCATCAAAGAGAAACAATGACAAATGCACCCCAGATAATCCAAACTCCAAATCACAAAGCGAGAACGGAAATTATTTGCAGTTTAGTTTTATTTTAAGTTTAGAGGAAAAATCAGATCGAGAATTACCTTGACATAAACCGATCTTGAAGTAGGATGCTGATTCTCTCGGCTCAACAGCACAATGAAGAGCAGAATCACTAACCCACAAAGTGTTAACCAAAAAACATTCGGGATTCGCCGCCTCACTGGTCGCCTAAAATCCGACCCTCGACGCCTCATTTACTCGGAACAAGGTACGAGGAATGAAGGTAGTGGAAAAATCCTATCAAATGTGATGCCGGTATGTTGCCATTGAGGAATTGAAGCTCAATTTGAAGTGGCTTTCTGATTTTGGCTATGAGAAAAAACCAATGTAGAGTGCAGTGGAAAGTGTAGAGTGGTTCGTGGAAGTGTTTCTGCAAGAGATCTCAGGTGGCTTGTGTACAAAAACACTGTGGAAACTTGGACCGACCAACTAAGCAATGAATCGCGAACCCTTTTAGGTGCCGTTAACGGTCTTGAGTTGTCTTATTAATCCACCACGACAGGCATTTTCACGGGTTTCTTTCGTTCTGCTGTTTTCTCCTCTTTTATCGTTTTTATTTCTTTTCTTATTTTTGCTTTTTCCCTGGGTGCTGATTCTTTGGTTCCCACTCTTAATAAGTCATGCGATTAGTATTATGATTTATTTTCCCCTTTAAGTTTTTTCACGGTCCTCGCTCCTTAAATAAAAATAAATTCTATCTAAATATCCCACTCATCCCACACCCCTTTTTTTTCTTTTTTCTTGTTTCTTGTTTCTTGTTTCTTATCAACCATACTCGTTTTCTCATCCCTTCTCCCTTTGCACACTTTATATGTCAAGCTCACCACCAACACAAACAAGACGACAACAACAACAACAACAACTACTTTTACTGGCATACTGTACCTTTTTCACCACGCTCACTATCCACATTCACAAATACAAGGACAATCTCAAACACCATAAAGCACCATGTTAGGTTTGCATAGGCCATGAGAAATGTGACACAACAATATCAATAATTGTGACCCATATAATCAAGCCTAGTATTGTGCTACTATTACATTCTTGATCAATTATACATCTCGTGGGATATAAGTTTAGGATTTCTACTTTTCAATGCTTCAATTGATGGAGTAGCTTGATCACGCGGATCAATTTTTACAATCCGTGCATTGCTATGATTCCCTTTGATTGCAGTAGACATATTTTTATTTGTGAACACATGGTTTCTCTGAAACAAGCTCTATGCCGGAGTTTCAACTATTTCTCACTAATTGATCTGCACCTTGAATCTCTTACATTTGTTGAACTAGTTTACTACGTGTAGTTCAGCAAGAGTTTTGAACATTCAATTAATTGGAGAGCTTGAAGATATGTGTCGCATATATGACAACAGAATTGTGAGGGATTCTATGGTTCATACTTTGAAATTACTCAAATTATCGATCAAAAATTGAGATTAATTTTGTATTTGTTGTTATGAAATGAATGGGTATATTATTGATTGGCAATGTAGGACACTTCACATGAGATTTAAGTATTATGACCTTGGTTAAAGAGTGGATACAAGGTGTTCAAAATTTTTCTCGTTTGAGTTAAGAATGTGGAAATTGTGTTCAATCTTGAAGTTAAGGTTTAGAACAAAGTTGAGAGTTGATTGAAATTGCATAGCTACCAGAATTAGGTTGAAGACCAATTTTTTTGTGAAATTGTAATTAAGAAATGTCATGATGCCTTGCAAAATTATTTTTCATGTTTCCCTACCACTTCACCACTTTATCAGTACTCTTCCTTATTCCACACACCTACACATTTGGTTCACAATAATTGCAATGACAACCCTCATTTCTCAAAGTCTAAGTATAAAAGTTCAAGATAGGTACTTATGAGCATTTATATGCCTAGAGTTGCATACAATTGTTCTAAGATCATGTGTTGGAATAATGTCCTGCAAGCCAATGAGACTAGCTTTATAAAAGTTATTTCCTTGTAAAACAATCTTGATTGAATGAAAATCTTTATATGATCATCTTCATCTTATACTTTATTTCACTTCACTGGCATTTGGATGAAGTCCTTAGATTACCTATGACTATGGGACTTGGTTTGGTGACCATGGAATAAATCTTATACAGCTGTGATCTTAAATCTTCCAAATCATGATCTTAAGAGATAAGGCATCTAAGATCAAGAGAGACTTACATTGACAATGCATAAATCCAAGAGTTGGAGATTACTCTATTCCACAAACAACCATATGAGATATGGGTGCATGTTAGTGGGTGTTTGTTAGAGAGCAAGGTACTAAAAACCTACCAAAATATCCACTAGATAGCTGTAGTGGTAAGTAAATAGTAGCTAGTTCTTCTACTTACGTTAGTGTATATTATTAGTCCTTTGACCTAAGAATCCATGATTACCTTGTGTCTAATCCTCATGCTTTGACTTTTCCTTGACCACCTAGTAGGTTTTTTAGGTTGAAATTGGGTATGAGTTACTTGGCATGGAGGTTTGCAAGATCCAAGATGGAATTTGACTTCTTACTGTTGCATAAGGTGAGCGTATCTCCTATATATTCTATAATGTGCAATTCTTAGAAATCCTTACGCAAGGTAAGGTGAAATTTTGGAAAAAGAGTTTTTCAAATGTGAGGTCACACAATGAGATTGAACATTGAAAATAGAGATATAGTATCAAGGCTATTGGGGAGATAACAAACATCTTGCTCTAGGCCTTTTTTAGGAGATAGAAGATGGAAGAATCGTATTTGCATGGTACGCATAGAATGATGATAGTTCTCCAAAATATTCATTTTAGCCAATTAGTTAGTCTCCATGGGCTTGAGGTTGGCAATCAACCATGGAGATTAGATACTCTTCAATTAATGAGATTAATTGAATTGAGTTGATTAATTTAAAAAGCATTTAAAACTAAAACGGATATAAGATATTCAAAAGTTATAATGAGTTGTGAGCTAATATTCAATGAATAGTAGAACCTATTGGGTTATACACAAAATCCAATTAGCTTCCTAATTGACGGAGAAAATCTTCTAAGTATTAGAAAATCAACTCCTAATGGACCGATGTTATGGTGCCAATTTTGAAAGTCAATTTTGGCTTGATTAAATTAAGTGTTAAATTAATCAATTAATTTAAGGAGTTAAATTAAATCAATAATTAAGGAGTTAATTATTTGGTGCCAACATTACCATCAATTGGTTAAGCTAACTTAAAGAGTTAAGTTAACAAATTGAACTTGAAGAATTAAGCTATTTTGACTCAAAGGATAATTAATTAAATTAAAGAATTTAATTTAATTAATGGAAAGAATGAATTTTTGAGGAAAAATTCAAATGAAGAGTTCATTTGAATTAGCATCTTAATTATTTAGAATTAGATTTCAAATATAATTAAAATGCACATGAAATTCAAATGAGATTTGAATTTAATTTGCCACCTTAGCACCTCTATGTGGCCGCCTTTCCTCATGAAATGTGTGATTACACTTTTGCATCACACCATTTAGCTTCTATATATAGATATAGAGAGAGGATCAGTCAAGAGCATCACATAATTTGTGAAGAATTAGATTCTTTGTAATTTCTCTCCAAAAACCCCTTATAAGCATTGCATTCATGTGTTGAAAGCTCTGGCTTTTTCTTCTTTCTTGCAGCCTAAAATTAGCCTCCACCATTATTGTATCTCTGGTCTTACTCCAACTTATAGACTAGATATTTCGAAACTGGTGTGTGGATTATAACAATAGAGGTAAACAAGAGAGTTTGCTTGTTTTGGAGATCCTCCTGCACAGAGTCCAATTTGGTGAAATTCTCCAAGGAGATCTAGAAATATTTTTGATCCAAAATTTTTACATAGAGTTATTCAAAGTGTTAAAAAGATCCATTAATTTTCTTAAAATTTTTGGAGGAGTTTTGGTTGGATGATTTTTGCACTCTTTCAGTTGCACTAGTTGTAGATAGTTTTAGAAATTGTGAAGAGTTCATAAGTCTTTCCTTAGATTTTGTTTTTCAAGGTAATGCTCTCATTATATCGAAATCCCTATCATGATTTGATCCTTTTTATGCTTATAAGCACTAGTTAATTTCATGATTTTGAAGTTTTGATAATTGGATCCTAGTGCCTTACTTGCTTTCAAGTGGTATTAGAGCCTAAATCATGCTTAGATTTAAATTTTCCTTGGTTGATTGATTCATGTGATGGATTAATACAGATCACCAAGTTCTTGATTCAACTGATGGATAGGAGTATTTGGTTTATGTTGTGCAAGGCTCCTTGATTGATGAATTGAAAGCATGTTATTATGTGATTTAAGTGTTAATTCATGTAGTTAGTATGTTTTAATTTATAATGATTAATGTTGAATGTTGATTTGGCATTAATTTATGTTATATGTTGATATAGCATGTTGATGATTGATCAAAAGAGTTTTAGTCATTTTTTAATCCAATGAGATTGGAGTTTTATTAGATATTTTGAAAAATAAGATTCTAGCTTTTTCTAATTTTTGAAAGCATGTTTGAGCACTTGAATTTCTATTTTTAAAAGGTGTTTTGAATCTAAAAATTCATCTATAATATGTGTTAACATGTTGAGAACATGTGCTAAAATTATTAGTGCATGAAAGTTTAGTGAAAAATAAATTTGGCAAGCCTTGAACCCCCAAAAGCAGGGGCTGCCGGCACAACCTAGGCACTGGTCGGGCTCGTTGTGCACGTTATGTGCGTGGCCTACCTAGCTGTGCACTAGGACTGCTTGACAGTCTGGTTTTTGGGCTTTGGGTGTGCTTTGAGTTGTTTTTTCCAATTCTTTTAATGTTCAATAGGTTTTTGCATCATACGTGATAGATGTACAAGTATTGTGCAAGGTCTCAAAACTATGTTTAACATTTTTGAGTGCTTTTAAAAATTGGTTAAAATTAATCTTCCAATAATGGCATAAGAGTCATAATTTTTCAATTGTTTATTTATGAGATAAGCACTTAATTGTTGGAATTAATTATTAATTCTAGATTTATTTATTGTTCATTTAATTATTGAATAAATGATGCATGATAGGGATGATCATGAGTTTTTAATATTGATTTTATTTATTTCAAGTTGTTGAAATGGGTTGTATTAATTGGGGCTTGCATGCCTTTTGTTCCATTTTGTAAAAGTAATGAGAGTAGAATCACTACGAGTGGGGTTTTTTTTCTCTTATAAAAGTTGTAAGGAGTAAAGACAATCCAAGGAGGCTTGAATACCCATGAATATATATGATATACTCATGTAATAATTCAGTTTAATGAACCCACTTAAAATCAACTGAGTGATGCACCTATAGCTCTAAGTGCATCACTTGGTTAGGCTCATGGTCATCCCACCCTAGAAGTATACTAGTGCATTTACTTATTTATGCTTTTTATATCCTATAGATGTATGAGACACATGATTAGGAAATAGAGAACCTAAATAACAAGATAAAATAATAAGATCTTTGCAAGCAAAATCCCTCCACTTAGAATGTCTAAGTGCTTTTCAAATATTAAGTCAAAATATATACAAATTAGAAGAGTTTTAATTAATCCATGCCTTTTACCAATAGTATGTGGCATGTCAATGCTACTATTATTTGTTTGATATCTCATGAGTCATGGGTCACACTTACAGTGGAAAGCTATGACCATATACTTAACATGAGATACACCTTTAATTTGAGACCTCTCATGTATTAGCACATAAGTTGTGGGATGTTGTGTGGCTATCTAGAATTGAAGTTTGATTGGTAGGTTCGAATTAACACCTAGAAGTGTAGATGTCAAATGAGTTATGGGTCTACATGAAAAGTGAGGTAAAATATATCAAGAATTGCATGAGATACAATTAGCAAAAGTTGTTTACCTTTGGATTGTTTATGAATATCTCATGAGTCATGGGTCTACTTGCAAGTCTTTGGGGTCTTGATTCTCTCTAGAAAATATGATTTCTTGAATTTTTCTTAGGGATGAAGGATTTGATAAAATAATAGGAGAAAAACATGCTTAAAAGACCATGAACATGTTTTAATTTCAAATTCAATCACATGCTCATTCTCTTTTTTGCCTTTTGCAGATTTTTGAAATCTTCAACAAATAAATAGCTAAAAATCTACTGGCAAGCATTTTGAAAACTAATAAATTCATTAGGCCTAACTTCCAAGATTGGTTAAGAAACTTTAAGATAATTCTTGACTCTGATAAGAGGACATATGTTTTTGATCAAAGTCCACTGGATATATTAGGTGACAATGCAACTGATGAGGTTCATGAAGTCTTCACAAAATTTATAGATGATGATTTATAAGTTAGATGCCTCATGTTAGCATCCATGACTAATGAGCTTCAAAAGACTCATTAGCACATAAAACATGCTTCTAAGATCTATACACACCTACAAAAGTTGCATGCTATTCAAACAAGACATGAAAGGTTCACTTTGTCTAAGGAACTATTTAGGACAAGGATGAATGAAGGGGCAAATGTCCACGATCACATGCATAAGATGACAGACCACATCAAAAAGCTTGGATAACTTGACGTGATTATGGACAATGACCTTTACATTAATTTGATCCTCCAATCATTGCCACTATCGTTCGACCAATTTATTGTGAACATGCTTGTGACTACTGAGGTAACAGTGAAAAAGGAAAACCCTTTTATGATGGCATACTCCTCCAAGTTAAAGGTTTTAAGAGCCCTAGAAAGGGAGGTAAGAGGACGAAAAGTTTTTCCTTGAAAGGGAAGCAACCCAAAAAAAGTTCTAAGAGGGTCAAGAAAAAAACTAAGACTGATGCAAACTATTTCTATTATGGTGAAAAAAGTCATTGGAAGAGAAATTGTAAAGCTTACCTTGTGAACTTTAAAAAGGGTATATATTTATTTAAAGTGCATTTGACAACCAATTTTTCTTCATGGGTATTTGATACTGCATGTGGTTCTCACCTTTATAATTTGTTTCACGGGATAGAAAGAAGAAGGAGTCTAAATAAGGGGGATATGATCCTTTGTCTTGGAAATGGAGCAAGAGTTGTAGCAAAGGTTCAAGGCATAATCAAGCTAGACTTAGGAAATTCTTGTATTGTTCTTGATCCAATTTACTATGTACCCAATCTTTTTAAGAACATTATATCAATTTTCATTTTAGATAATGAAGGATTTAATTTTTCAATATCAAATGGGAAGTTGAAAGCATTAAAGAATGGTTCTTTAATTGCTAAAGATACATAAGTTATTGGATTATACATACTTGATTCTCCAACTCCTCTAATGCAAGTTCAAATAAATAAAAAGAAGCTAGATATCCAAGAATATGCCATTTTATGGCATGCTAGACTTGAGCATATCTCTAAAAATAAGATGAGCAAGTTAGAAGCTCTCAAAGCACTAAACATTAGTAGCATTGAGAACCTTCCTACTTGTGAATCCTGTTTGAAAGGAAAAATGACCAAGACTTCCTTTGTAGAACAAACGAAGTGTTCCATAAGTCCTTTGGATTTGAACCACATGGACATTTATAGATTACTAAGAGTTAGTGCGAGAGGTAGCTATTCTTATTTTATTACCTTCACTGATGATTATAGTCGGTATAAACATGTGTATCTTATGAAGTACAAATCCAAGGTCTTTAAAAAGTTCAAAAGTTATAGAAGTGAAATAGAAAAGAAAAAAGAACTAAGTATTAAAGCCCTTCGATCGGATTGAGGGAGAGAATGCTTTAGTACCAAATTCTTAGATTATTTTAAGGAGAATGGGATTCTTTTACAATGGACGCCATGTGGCACACTCCAACACAATGGAGTAACTGAGAGGAGAAACTAACCTTTGTTGGACATGGTACATTCCATAATGAGTTTTTTTGATGTACCCATATTCTTTTGGAGATACACCTTAGAGACAGTGGTGAAGTTACTAAATATAGTTCCTTCAAAGTTGGTGCCTAAAATACCATATGAGATATGGCATAGTAAAGCACTCTCTTACCACTATCTAAGGGTTTGGGAATCTCTTGACTACATGAGATAGATGGTGGGAGATAAGTTAGATAGTAGATCCACCTTATTCAAGTTTGTAGGATACTCAAGAGAGTCTATGGATTATTAGTTTTATGATCCCTCAGAACAAAAGGTGTTTATTTCGAGAAATGCTACCTTTTTGGAAAAAAATTTTCTATTAGATAGAAAAAGTGTTATAATTGATCTTGATATCATTGATCTTGATAAAGTTCAAGACGATCAAGAAATCCCATAAGCGATGGAAACAAATGAATTGCAAGAGCCTTATGCACAACCTCTGAGAAGGTTAGACTAGATCAAGAAACAACCCAAAAGGTTTGGATTTCTTCATGAGATGGGACAATCAGATGTTGATCCAAGAACTTATAAGGAAGCTATGTCAAACACAGATTTGGGATGTTAGCTTGAAGCCATGAGATCCAAAATGAACACTATGTACTCAAATAAAGTATGGACTTTAGTAGTTTTATCAAAGGGAATAGTTCATGTTGGTTGCAAGTGAATCTATATGCAAAAACTTGGGGTAAATGGAGAAGTGGTAACTTTTGAAATGTGACTAGAGGCAAAAAGTTACACTCAAAAATCGGGTATTGATTTTGAGGAAACTATTTCACTAGTTGCTATGCTTACGTTCATTCAGATTTTACTTGTCATAACTACATATTATGACTATTAGATATAACAAATAGATGTAAAAATCACTTTCCTTAATGGCAATATTAAAGAAGAAATTTATATGGAGCAATCACAAGGTTTTACATCTAAGAGGATGAGCAAAAGGTTTGCAAACTCTAGAAATCCATTTATAGACTCAAATAAGCATCCCAAAGTTAGAACATACGTTTTGATAAAATAATCAAATTATTTATCTTTGTTAAAAATGTGTATGAACCATGTGTGTACAAAAAGGCTAGCAAGAGTTCAATACAATTTATTATACTTTATGTTGATAACATCATTCTAATTAGGTATGAACCATGTGTGTACAAAAAGGCTAGCAAGAGTTCAATACAATTTATTATACTTTATGTTGATAACATCATTGTAATTGGGATTGAGGTAGGAATGTTAAAATGTACCAAAGTATGGTTATTTGCACAATTTTCCATGAGCGATTTAGGAGAAGCATCCTACGTATTAAGAATACATATTTGTAGAGATAGATCTAAGGGGATGCTGGGGCTTTCCCAAAACCTATACATTGACAAGATACTAAAGAAGTTTAGTATGGAAGAATCCAAGAGAGGACTCCCTCCTTCTAATAGGACATGACATTCATCTCTCAAAGTCTATGGCCTCCAAGATTAAGAAAGAGAAATGAAAAATATCTCACATACTTTATGCCCCTACCATTGGAAGTATAATGTATGCAGTTCAATGTACAAGATTGGATGTGGCACACTTGCTAAGCGTTATAAGTAGGTTGGTTCAATCCTTACGAGAGTCACTGGTTGGTCATGAAAATAATCCTTAAGTTCTTGAGAAAGATTAAGGACTTGTTTTTAGTATACAACAATAGAGAATTGAAACTCAAAGCGTTTTTGAATTCTAGTTTCCAATATGATGTAGATGACCTCAAATCCACTTCTGGATTTCTATTTTACCTCAAAAGTAACATGGTGAGTTGTAAGAGTTCCAAGCAAGATACCACGATTGACTCAACTACTAAAGTAGAATATATTGTAGCTTCGAAAGCTGCAAAGAAAAGTGTTTAGATGAAAAACTTTATTCAAGAGTTGAATATAGTGCCTAGAATTGTTGAGCCAGTAGTTGTCTTTTGTGACAACAATAGGGTAGTAGTGTTAGCTAAAGAGTTAAGATCTCATTAGCAATCCAAGCACATATTAAAGCAATATCATTTGATCTGGGAGATCATTTATAGAGGCGATATTCAAGTGGAAAGAGTTTTCTTGAAAGAAAATATAGCAAATCCATGGATGAAACCCCTAACACAAAAGGTTTTTGAAGGACATCTTGTGAAGATAGGTCTTAAGGCCATGGGGTATTGGCTTTAGGGCAAGTAGAAGATTGTTGAAATATTACCTTACATGCTAATGAGATTAGCCTTGCAAAAACTATTTTCTTGTAAAATAATCTTGTTTGAATGACATTCTTTATATGGCTATCTTTATCTTATACTTTATTTCACTTCACTGGCATTTAGATAAAGCCCTTAGAACACCTATGACTATAGGACTTAGTTTGGTAACCATGGAATAAGTTTCACATGGTTGTGACGTAAAATCTTTCAAGTTCTAAGATCTTAAGAGACAGGGCATCTAAGATCCAGATAGACTTGCACTAATGATGCATAAATCCAAGAGTTAGAGATTGCTCCATTTCATGAGCAAATGTATGAGATACGTGTGTATGTTAATAGGTGCTTGTTATAGAATAAGGCACTGAAGACCAATTGGAGAATCCACTAAATAGCTGTAGTGGCAAGTTGGCAGTGGCTTGTTCTCCTACTTACGCTAGTGCATATTATTAGTTTTTTGATCTCAGGATCCATGGTAACCTTGTGTCTTATCCTATGCTTTGATTCTTTCTTTTCCACCTAGCGGGTCTTTCAGGTTAAGATTAGATATAAGCTACTTGGCGTGGATGTTTGTGAGATCTAAGATGGAATCTAACTCCTTGTTGTTATGAAAGGCCAATGCATCTCCTATGTATTCTGTAATGATTGATTCCCAGAAATTCTTGTGTAAGGTGGTGTGATAATTTGAAAAAGGGGTTTTTCAAAGGTGAGGTCACACAATGGGATCAAACATTAAGGATAGAGACATAGTATCGAGGCTATTGTGGAGCTAACAAATATCTTGCCCTAGGCCTCTTTTGGGAGATACGAGACAGAAGGACCATATTTGCATAATACACATAAAGCGATGATGGTTCTCTAGAATATTCATTTTGGCCAGTTAGTTGGACTTTATGAGCTTGAAATTAGACATTGACCATAGAGATTGGGTACTCTTCAATTAATGAGATTAATTGAATTGGGTCAATTAGTTTAAAACTCGTTTTAAACTAAAATGAATATAATATATTCAAAAGTTATAAAAAGTTGTGAGCCCATGTTTAATTAATGGCAGAACCTATTAGATCATGCACAAAATCCAAATTGCTTCTTAATTGATGGAGAAAATCGTTTAACTGTTAGAAAATCAACTCCTAATGGATTGATTTTATGGTGCCAATTTTGAAGGTCATTTTTGGCTTGATTAATTTAAGTGTTAAATTAATCAATTAATTTAAAGAGTTGAATTAGATCAATAATTAAGGAGTTAATTATTTGGTGCCAACATGATCATCAATTGGTCAAGCTAACTAAAAAATTAAGTTAACAAATTGAACTTAAAGAGTTAAGCTAGTTTGACTTAAAGAGTTAAGTCTACGGATAATTAAATAAATTAAATTAATGGGAAGAATGAATTTTGGAGGAAAAATTCAAATGAAAAGTTCATTTGAATTAGCATCTTAATTAATTTGGAATTAAATTTCAAATGTAATTAAAATGCACATGAAATTCAAATGAGATTTGAATTTAATTTGCCATCTTGGCACCCCCATTTGGCCGCCCCTCATGGAATGTGTCATGCCACATTGGCATCACACCATTTAGTATCTATATATAGATATATGAGAGGATTAGCCAAGAGCATCACACTATTTGTGAATAATTAGATTCTTTGTAATTTCCCTTCAATAACCCCTTGCAAGCATTGTATTATTGTATTGAAAGCTTTCCTCTCTTCTTCTTTCTTCCAACCTAAAATCAGCCTCCACCATTATTGTATCTCTGGTCTCACTCCAACTTATAGACTAGAGATTTTTGAAGATCTGATTAGTATGTGGATTATAACAATAGAGGTAAACAAGAGAGTTTGCTTGTTTTGAAAATCCACCTACACAAAGTCCAATTTGGTAAATTTTTCTAGAGAGATCTAGAATGTTTTCTGATCCAAAATTTTTACAAAACGTTACATGGTGTTGACAAGCCCTAGCAATTTTCTTGGAATTTTTGGAGGCGTTTTGGTTATACAATTTTTGCACTCTTCTAGCTGTGTCAATTGTAGATAGTTTCTAGAATTGCAAAAAGTTCACAAGTCTCTCATTCGATTTTGCTTTTCAAGGTAATTATCTCACCAATCTAAATCCCTAGCATGATTTGATACTTGTTATGCTTGTAAGCACTAGATAATTTTATGCTTTTGAAGTTTTGATAATTGGATCCTAGTACTTTACTTGCTTTCATCATGTGCCATGACTTAGTTAGTTTTGTATTGCCTTGTTCTTCAGCTGCTCTCATGAATGCTACTGAATTAAATTATGCATTATTTAGGAATGGCAAGATGTGGTTGAGCTATGATGCTTAGAAACTATTAGGTATCATATTTGTAGAATGTTAGAATGTTAATGACTTCAAAATTCTTTCATTTTGATGATGCATGCCGAATGTTTAATGAAATGGCCTCATAAAGTTTTGGGAAGATATACTTGAAGTTTTTTGTCATTCTTGATTGAGTTTGAGTTTTTAAGTGACTAACACATGTTAGGCATTTTTATTTTGTAGTTCTATGATATTTGATTCATTATATTCATGTCTACATATCCTTCAGTTTATTTTGAGGGAAAGATAATTGACTTTTGCCTTTTACAAGCTTTGTATGTTCCAATGAAATCTAATTGCTCATATAACTTATAGAGATAGGTCAACATTAAGGGTCATTGTAATGTTAATTGATGCATTTTTTTTCTCTCTAAAGTAAGAAAGACACCTTACAAAACTATTATGCTTGGGAAGGTCTTTGTCTTAGAGAGGGGAAGGCTTGAGTATAAACTCCACCGACAGCCAATAAAGGAGAAAGGTCGAATTAAGCTAGAACATCAACCATTCCTTAAAATTAAGAGTATTATCTTGGAGTTATAGATAATATCCTAGATCATGTTGGTAATATTGCCTTGTCTAATAAGCAAATAGGTCTCCATCATAATAACAACCATTAGTGATAACTATGGCATTCTATGTGATTGGAGGGATCCTATTGTGTCTAGCTAGTATTGTGGGCTATATATCATGGCAAAGGTTTCCATAGCTTTATGTAGACATAAGGTCGAGTGGAAAATGGTAGAGAATGCTCCTATTTCATTCAAGGCTACTCATATCCTCAAAAAGAAGAGAGTCTTATTATATTTTCTCTTCTCAAGTTTGCTTCCCTCATCACATGCTAATAGTAGACAAACAATAGTATGAAACTTTTGATGCTTATTAAGGATGATAGAATAATGGAGTTGGGAATCATAATTAAAGAGGTTATCAAATCTTCAGCCACATCCCAAAAGGAGGTATTTGGTTTCCTAAATTGATAGTCAATTTATATGTTTATGTTGTATAGAGTAGATCCTCTCTAATATGCTATTATGAAAGAAGCCATTGAGATTACATTCTTAGACAAATCATAGGTGGCCTCGTATTTCGCTTGAGATTGAAGAAATCGAGGTAGTTGAGGCAAAGACTGATACAAGAGCCTAAGTTACCTTTCTTTAGCTCCACGATTGAGAAATGGCTGAGTTGACTAAAAAGAAGAGTTGATCTATTGTTGACCTACCAAGAGACCTTATCTGTGATGATGATAATGATGTCAAGCTTGATATGTTGCAACACTTCCATATTTTTTACATTTCCTACCTATTTCTCTTAATAATGATGAATCCTCTGCAGATGAAGAGGTCTAGTAAGTAAGCTACTTTTCCTTTTACTTTTCTTCTTCTCCTTTTCACATAATGAGAATATAGTATGTTTAAGCTTGGGAAAGGGTTTCATTTTAATTCGACATGTTTATATAGGAATAAGAAGTATACTTTTAATTATTTTCTGCTGCTATCTTTGAACTTTTGTTTCTTTATTGTTGATTTCATTACCTCATTTAACTTGATTAGTTTATTTTTTTCTATTTTATACCCTTATTGTTCTTTTTTGAGTTGTTGCATGTATGGTAGTGGTTTATTTTTGTTTTAGCCTCGCACGATTCCATTATAGTAATTGTTTAGTATTTGTGGTAATTTTTATTTGTTATTTAATCAAACCATGGGATGGGAACAATTAAGATAATTTTGTATAGATACTTATTGAGTTTTGCAATTGAGTCCCGATTGCAATAAGTGTTATTTCATAAATTTTTTTAAAATTAAGTATGAATTACACATATTTGCACACTAAGTCCATACTTATAATAGTGGGGTGTACATAGGTGATTTTGTAGCTCTTATGATTGGTATAAAGGAGTGTCAACTAGAATTTGCTTGATACTACCTCTAGATGAAATCCTAGGTAAAGATATGAGCCTAAAGTCTACCTTTTATCCCTAGTATCTTGTTTGAGTCTAAAGTCTACCTTTTCATTTGAATGGCTTCTTATAAAGCCAACCTTTTAAACTAAATTCACCATTACCCATTCATAACACTTGGTTATAATGAGCAATTGTGTGAAGATGCTATGATGGGGAGGTGCTCAAGATTCCTGTTGTGCTTAATAAATCTTAAAGTTTGAAAGAAGCTAAGCACAATGAGAGAAAAATGTATGAATTAGAGAAAAAAATGCATATGCAAGAAAAGCATAGATATATCATAAGAGGCTAATCAAGAATACTATCCTAGCGTGGAGATGAAAATATGAAATAATGAAAAAAAATATATGAAAGAGGGTTTTTTTGAGAGAAGAAAAAATGAATGAAATAGTTTGAAATTCTTAATGCTACACCTTGAATTTGCTCTCGTCTCCATGAATATTTTAAATGCTTTGGTTATAAGTGAGCTACTTTATCCAAATTTCTACTTTCATGACCCAATTTGTACATCATAAGCTCAAAAGTGCAATCAATTTCTTGATTATCATGACTTATATTGATGGAGAGTACATAAGAACAAACTAATATACCAATTGCAGACCCTAAGCAAATAGAAGTAAAAGCTTAATAAAAGACCAAATTAATTAAATAGAAAAGAACTATTGAGCCCATCAAGTTAAGCCCACTCAAGATAGGCTCCCCTACTTAAGTAGGTCTAAGCTACTAAGACTCAACTAGTGTAAAAACCACCTTCTAGAGCAAAAAATGGATAGAAGTAATTATTTTCAACTCAAGCTTTAACTCATAGCAAGTGTGTCCTAAGAGCAGAAGCATAACATTTTATTGATTTCTGGAAAGGATCCTAGATCTATTTTCATGCAACATCACAAACCTATGGAAGGAATGAACGAGTGCTTAGTCCAAGAGAATACATTTGAGTCTAGGCTGCTTGCTTGAATAAGTACTAAGACTTTGCACACACTCAGTATATTACTCTTGTGATGAATTTTTGTGCATGAGTTGTATGCTTTGTGGATATTTGATCTTTTTTCGATTGGTTCAACTTTTGAGATGACTTTTGGATGATTTGTGCTTAAGAGAGTTATTTTACATACTTTTTGTAAGGTTTAATTACTAGTTGGTCCAATGTAGGTATACTAATAGAGTGATAGGGGAATGGGTAATGCCTCCCTACTCCTAGCCATGCAAAAAGGAATTGGCATATCCTTGCCAAATTCCTCATAGAGATGGAAAAAGGGTGCCCACCACGGGAAAAAAGATTCCAACAGATATTTGTGGGTGTTCATTAATAAATTAAAAATCAAAAGAATCCTCCAAAATATTTTAATTGAACTATAAAAATTATAATTTGAAAATATTAAATTAAATTAAAGACATATAATAGTAAAATAACATCTAAAAACATCAAGTCCAGCATAAAAGAAGAATCAAATGCAATGAAACAAACATGAAATCTAGAAATATGAAATCATAAAACACACATTTAGTTAAGTTCTAAACTAGCAAACAAATTAATCCACTTAGAGAGTTAAAGTGGAAATAATAAAAGAATTCAATCACATGCGAGTCGATAAAGGGAAACTAATAAAATAAAAAAATTACATTATTTTAGCTCCAAAATTTATTTAGGAAAAAAGGCAATGATATCGGAGTACGCATCGTGTACAATAGTGAGGTGCAAGATGGTGAAGAAAACTAAATGAAGACAAGAAAGAGTTAAAGAAGACTGAGAAAGTGGTTGTCCTTGAATAAAAAAAATAGGGATTATGATTTTGAGTATATATATAAGGGTACATTTGTAGAATAATTATATTGTAACAAACAACGATACAAGCAGATAAGGGAATTTAAACACTCTTCTCCATCCCATATAGTAAACATGGAGAAAAAGAATCCCCTTCGCATCCCTATGGTTAGAATATTGCTTTCTGTACCCATTATAAATGAGTACATACCTAAGGATACCTACTTAAACTTGTAAATTCATCATCCTTAGTTAAATGCACTAGGATAACATTTATTCCATATCTTTGTGGTCCTTTGAGTCATTCATCCCATAAGATGCTTAGAAGCCACTGCAGACACATAAATTTTCAACCAACTAGAAAATGATACTTAAAAGTAACACACTAGCTATAGATTTAAAATTTTCATTTATATATGAGAATTTATTAAATTTTATTTTAAAAGACAAATAGTTAATTTTGATTAATATTCTAATATTTATTTTGTCTACAAATCAGATGTCAACAAGTGTTAAGGTGAAGTGTCATAGCTAATCACATAAAGTCTTGTATCTTAACTATCTCAGGCTGACCAATTTGCAGCAAGTGGTGTATTTTAGTATGTTGACCAATTAAGTTAAAGATATTCGATATTCTTTGTTAATATTTCATATTATCTCGTACTATATGCATCAAAGAGATAACTATCAAAGAAATTCAAGCCATATGAGAGTCTCCTACTAGGCACCTATATAAAGGAATGACCAATGCTTAGTTAACACACAACATTAGAGAATAACTCAAGCTATAGCAAACAAAAGAGACCTTGAATAAGTTCAACAATTCTCTCAATCAAATTCAAGGAGATCTATGACATTCAAGATACTCATTATGGAACTCATCAAATCATGGTATCTGATTCAAGATTACAATGCGAATACTCGAATTGACATTATTTTCTAAATTAGATTTAAGGAGATCTATGGTGTTTAAAGTGTTCATCGCGAAGCTCATCAAATTATGATGTTTGATTCGAGATTAAGGTATGAAGTCCTCAAATAACATTATTTTTTAGATCAAATTCAAGAAGATCTATGGTGTTCAAGGCGTTTATTGTGGAGCTCATCAAATCCCAATGTTGATTCAAGAATATAGTGTGATGCCCTCAAATTGGCATTATTTTTCAAATCAAATTCAAGGAGATTCATGATGTTCAAAGCATCATGGAGCTCATCAAAGTTCAAAATCATCTTTTGAAGGGAATAGTGCTCAACAAACCAATTAGATTGGCCTCGTAAAACTATTTTCTTATAATATAATCGTAATTAAATTATATTCTTTATATGGCCATCTTCATCTTAAGCTCTTTATTACATCATTGGCATTTGGATGAAGCCCTTATATCGCATAAGACTACGGGACTTGGATATGCATTAAATGGTGATCATGGAATAAGTTTTATATGGTTGTGATCTTAAATCTTCACAAGTCATAGGATCTTATGAGATAGGGCATCTAACATTCAAATAGACTTGCACTAATGATGCATAAATCTAAGGGTTGGATGTTGCTCTATTCCATGAGCAATCCCTTATGAGATATGGATTCATGTTAGTGGGTGCTTATTAGAGAACAAGACACTGAAGACCCACTGAGAGAATCCATTATATAGCCATAGCGGAAAGTCGATGTGGCAAGTTCTCCTTCTTATGTTAGTGCATATAATTAGTCCTTTGACCTGAGAATCCATAGTAATCTTGTGTTTGGTATTTATGCTTTGACTCATTCTTGGTTATTTAGAGGGCCACTCTAGTAGAGATTAGGCATGAGCTACTAGCATAGAGGTTTGTGAGTTCCAAGATGAAATCTAACTCATCATCTTTGTACAATTTGAAATATGAGTTTTCCAAAGATGAGGTTATACAATGGAATAAAACATTGAGAATAGAGACGTAGTATCAATGATATTAGGGAGCAGGTAAATATCTTGCCCTAAGCCTCTTTCAAGAGGTAGGAGACTAAGGGACCATACTTGCATGATACGTGTAGAATTATAATGGTTCTCTAAAAGCATTCATTTCGTCCAATTAGTTGGGCTCCAAAGGCTTGAGGTTGGACATTGACTATGAAGATGGGATACTCTTCAATTAATGAAGATTAATTAATTGAGTCAATTTAGTTTAAACTAAAAATGAATATATAATATTCAAAAGTCACAAGGGGTTGTGAGCCCATGTCTAATAAATGGTAGAACTTATCAGGTGATATACAAAAGCCAATTGCATTTTCTAAAATGTTGGAGGAATTTTCTAAGTATTAAAAACTTCACTCCAAGGGACCCATTTTTAGGGTGACCAAAAATTGATGTCAAACATGGCTTGATTAGTTTAGGTGTTAAATTAATCAACTAATTTATGGAGTCAAATTAGACCTATAATTAAAGAGTTAATTATATAGTGCCATGTCACCATCAATTGTCAAGTTAGCTTAAAGAGTTAAATTAACAAAATTAAGCTTAAAGAGTTAAGTCAAAGGTTAATTAATTAAATTAAAGAGTTTAATTTAATTAATGAGAATAATCTTTTTTAGAGAAAAGTTTCAAATGAAAGGTTCATTTACTGTGACATTTTAATTAATTTATAATTAAATTTCAAATTAGATTGAAATGCACACAAATTCAAATATAATTTGAATTTGCCAACTTGCAAGCATGTTGGTGGTCCCCCCACCTCAAGGAAGGTGTGATGTCAACTTGGCATCACACCATCCTCCCTCTATATATAGATATAGAGGTTATGGTAGGCGACCAGTTAACATTCTTGTGAAGAATTAGATTCCCACAATTTTTCCCTTTATTTTTCAAGGTATTTATTCATGTGTTGAAGCTCACTTCTCTCTTCTTCTCCTAACCCTAAATCGGCCATCTCTCCCTTATTCCTTCTCTCAATCTCTAGTTAATTGTAAGGAGTGATAGGAAATTGCATTAGTGCGTGGATCATATTGATAGAGGTAAAACAAATGGTTTAAATTGCTAAGCCTTTGGAGATCCACCTATTAGACTAGTCACTTGGCGATTTTTTTCTAGAAGATCTAGAATGATGTTTGATCTGAAATTTTTACAGTAGGCTCTTCAAGCTACTAGAATTTTTTCAAAATTTTTGGAGAAGCTTGACTCATGCAAAAGTTGCATTGTTTCTACTATGTCGCTGCTTGGCAATTTTTGGGCTGAAGAAGAATTCTTCATTTTCACCTTTGATATAAGCTAATCAAGGTATTCCTCTACCCTAATCCATTTCATAAGCATGTTTAGATAATTATTAGCTTGAGTAGCCTAGTTAATTTGGCTTTTGAAGTTTTAATTATTGGATCCTAACACTACTCTTACCTTCATGTGGTATCAAAGCCTAATTTATGCTATGATATGAATTTTTTGATTGATCGATTCATGTGATGGATTGATCTAAATCACCAAATTCTTGATTCATATGATAGATTGGAATGTTTGGGTGATGTTGTATGTGGTTCCCTGATTGATGAATTGTAAGTGTGCTATTATGTGTTTCAAGTGTTAATTTATGTAATTAGTATGTTTTAATTCATAACTTCTAATGTTATATGTTGATTTAGCATTAGTTGATATTATATGATTGATATAGTAGGTTGTTGATTGACTAAAAGAGTTTTGATCATTTTTTGATCCAATTTTATTAGAGTTTTCTTAGAGATTTTTTGAAGAATGTGATTCTCACTTTGACTAGGTTTTGAAGCATGATTGAGGACTTTAAATTTCAATTTTGAAAGGTGTTTTAA
The DNA here is from genome assembly GCA_014898725.1 of Jacaranda copaia. Classification (NCBI taxonomy): domain Eukaryota; kingdom Viridiplantae; phylum Streptophyta; class Magnoliopsida; order Lamiales; family Bignoniaceae; genus Jacaranda; species Jacaranda copaia. The sequence goes on along the minus strand of JACGDI010005411.1, from coordinate 2,913,462 downwards.
TCATGAAATTTGATCTATAATGTGTGTAATAATGTTTAGAAGTTGTTCTAAGTCTTTTGGTGCACAAAATGTTGAGCAAAATAAGCAAAATTCAGCCTTGACCTTGAAATAGGGCAAGCTGCCCTGCCTAGGCTAGGTGCTGCCGGTAGCTAGCGTGCCAGGCACATGCCTACCATGTGGCTATGTGCCAAGCCTAGGTGAGCTGTAGCTGGTTTCGGTCTTGGCTATTTTAGCTTCACATTTTGGCCCCTTTTTGTGATCAAAAGTATTTTGTTACACACTTATTAAGTGTACAAGAGTTGTGCAAGTCCTCAAAACAATGTTTGACATTTTTTATTGCTTTTAAAAATTTGTCAAAATTAATCTCCTAGTAGATGCATAATTTTTATACTTGACCAGTTATTTGTTTATGAGATAAGCATTTTACTGGAGGAATTAAATGTTAATTCTAGATTTATTTATTGTTCATTTAAATGTTGAATGAATGATGAATGAATTAGGATGATTATAAGCCTTTAATATTGATTTTATTTGTTTCAAGTTGTTAAAATGGATTGTATTAAATGGGGCTTGTATGCCTCTTTGTTTTATTTTGTAAAAATTATGAGAGCAGAATCACTAGGAGTGAGATTTTCTTTCTCATGTAAAAGTTGTAAGGAGAAAAGAAGATCTATGGAGGTTTAAAGACCCATGAATATATGGGGATACACTCATGCAATAGCTAGGTTTAATCAATCAACTTGAAATCAATCGAGTGATGCATTTATGACTCTAAGTGCATTACTTGGTTAGGCTCATGGTCATCCCACCTTAGGAGCATGCTAGGTGCATTTACTTATTTATGCTTTTCATATCCTATTAATGTATGAGATGCGTGCTTAGAATATAGAAAACCTAAATAAGAAGATAAAATGATGAAATTTTTGCAAGCAAAAAACCTCCACTTAGAATGTTTAAGTGTTTTTCAAATATTAAGTCAAAATAGATACAAATTAAAAGAGTTTTAATTAATCCTTGCCTTCTATCAATAGTATGTGACATGACGATGCTGCCATCTTTGTGCGATATACCTTCGATCACGGAGGTCACACTTAGATGAAAAGCTGTGACCATATACTTAGCATGAGACATACCTTTGATTTGAGAACGCCCATACATCATATACTTGATCATGGGGAATGTTGTGGTGCCTATCTCGAATTAAAGTTTGATTAGTAGGTTCAGCTTAACACTAAGTAATGTAGAGGTTGCCCTTATAGGGGATCTACATGAAAGGTAAGGCAAAATATATCAAGAGTTGCATGATATGCAATCAGCAAAAGTTGCTTACCTTTAAATTGTTTATGGATATACATCCCATCACGGGGGTCCACTTGCAAGTTCTTAGGGTCTTGATTCTTCCTAGAAAATATGATTTCTTGAATTCTTCTTGGCAATGAAAGATTTGATAAAATAGTAGGAGAAAAACATACTTGAAAGACAATGAACATGTTTTCAATATCAAAAGTTAATCAATTTCCTATATTCTTTTTTTTCTTTTCATGGATTTTTGAATTTTCAAAACAAAACGGCTAAAAATCCACTTACAAGCATTTTGGAAACTAATAAGCTAACCGGGCCTAACTTCCATGGTTGGTTGAGAAACTTTAAGATAATTCTTGGCTTTGAAAAGAAGACATATGTTCTAGATCAAAGTTTGTCGGACACATTAGGTGATGATGCCACCAATGAGGCTCGTGCATTGTTTACTAACTTTGTAGATGACAATCTACAAGTGAGATGTCTCATGTTGGCTTCCATAACCAATGAGTTCCAAAAGACTCATGAGCATATGAGACATGCTTGTGAAATCTACAAACACCTACAAAAGTTGTATGGTGTGCAAACTAAGCATGAAAGGTTCACTTTGTCTAGGGAGCTCTTTAGGTGAAGGATAGTGGAAGGGTCTAGTGTGCATGATTACGGGCTTAAGATGATTGGACTCATTGAGAAGCTTGGACAACCTGACATGGTCATGGACAATGACCTTTATGTAGATTTACTCCTCCAGTCATTACCCTCGTCATTCGACTAATTTGTTATGAACTTTAATATGTCCAGCAAGAAGTTACGATTAACGAATTGGTGAATATGCTTATGACTATTGAGGTGATGATGTGAAAGGAAAAACCTCTCATGCTTGCTTTTTTCTTTAAGTCGAAAGGTCCTATGAGCCTAGGCAGAAAGGTATGAGAAAGAAAAGCTCTTCCTCCAAAGGGAAACAACTCGAGAAAAGTTTTGGGAGGTTAAGAAAAAGGCTAAAACCAAAGCAAGTTGTTTCCATTGTGGCAAAAAAGGACATTGGAAAAGAACTGCAAAGCTTACCTTGCCACCTTTAAGAAGGGTATGTACTTCTTTGAGATGCATTCGACGACTAATTCTTTCTCATAGGTATTTGATATTGCATGTGGTTCTCACCTTTGTAATTCATTATAGAGGATGGAAAGAATAAAGAGCCTTCGTGAAAAGGATATGATCCTTGTTAGTTTGAGTAGCCTAGTCAATTTTAGCTCTTGAAGTTTTAATTACTAGATCCTAGTGCTACTCTAGCCTTCAGATTATGTATGTAAACTACGTCAATTTGAGTTTTTCTAGATTTGTGACCCTATTATTGATGAGCTTGTATTATAAATGATAAATTATATGTTTAATTATGATGAATTGTGTGAATTACTTGTTCTCAATGCTATGTTGAGATTAACCACCTTGGATTTGTGTTTATTAATTTGATCTTGAGAGAGGATAATTGATAATTGACACCCAAATAATTGATTTAATTAACCAATCCATGAGCTTGAAAGATAATTGGAGAAATTAGATAGAAATTATTGGGATAAACTTAATGAGTTCTTGACTTACACCTCGATCAAGATTATTATTACTTGAGCTCACGAAAGGATAACAACTACGACTAATAATCCTAGTCTTACGTTCATCACCTGAAAGTGCATGTGAGAATGAATTAAACCATAACTGAATCAATTTAGGGAAGCAATCTAGGAAAATAACTTTGTAACACCTTGATTTTTTGACAAAATTTAGAAAATATCAAGAATTAAGTGAACTGAGTAATCTATAATAACAACAAAGGATTCATATTTGAGAGTAATGCCCAAAAATTGAGGATTGAAAAAAAAATTAATCAGGATATAGTTGCCCATAATTTGTAAATACTGGGGATCATGGTTTTCTAGGGACTAAACTGAAAGTTAGTGGTCAAAATTAAAATGCCGTAGGGGGTTAGGGGACTCAATTGAGAGTAGTTTCAAAATTTGGAGGTTGATTTAGAGTTTTGAGAAATAACTTTCTATATAACATCTGATGTAATATTTGTCGAATTCTCAACCACGAGCCCAGACCAAACCTAACATACTAATGCTCTAAATTCAACCAAAAGAAAAAGAAAAAAAATAAAATCTACAAACGCCCTTTTCTCCTCAAGGCAAACATAATCATACCAAAAACCCTTTGAAACAACTAATGATTTAATTAAAATTTAAACCTGAAGTGGAGGTGAACCGATATATTGGTGGCGGTTTGGTGATGATGAGTGGCGGAAGAGTGAAGTTCACTATTATAGATTGATGAGTTCATTAAATGTAATATTTTGGTTGGCTTAATTTTAAGTTTTGATTGATGGAAACAACTTGAAAGCGGCAGTGCTATGGTGGTTTCATGGCATTCAATGGCTAAAATAAGGAGAACAATGATAGCCAAACAGAAAATTGCTTGGGGGATTTTCTTCCCCTCAGTGAGGCGCCTTTTTGGTGGGCGGTACTACCACCTTTGATGGCGATGATGTAGCAACTGACGGTGGTGTATAGTAGCACAACAACGACAACTGTAATCACATGTTAAGCTTATTCAGGCTATTATTGAGCTTGAATTTGGCTTTGGTTTGGCATAATATGGATAAACGCGTTCAAGTAAGATTTAATTCGATTAAATTCTCAAATTTTGATTAAATTATTTTATAAGATTAAATATTTGTCAAACTCTGATATAATTAAAATTGAATTGATTTAAATCTAAGAATTGATTATGCAATTATTAATTTTAAGAATTAATAAAATGAAGAACATTGACTATTCTATTATCCTACATTGTGATAACATAAGATATTATAAATAAAGTTCATGGAAAAGATTAATTTTATCCGAACAAATTAATTATGCTTTGAATTTCAGAATTTAACATTAAACTATTCTTAAATTGGCTAGTTGTTGTTCTAGAACACTTAAAATTAGTTTGCATATTTGAATGTTAAGATATGCTCAAGCTTGAATTTAGATCGAGACTGTGATGTCGTATGTGGTTAGTGTTGGGTGTATGATTGGAACTTATGAATGTCCAAACAATAAATGGTCCATGACTTCGTGATAGTGGTTGACACCTATTACTTGAATGTGTTGATTCAGAGAGATTAGACTTATTGACGTTAATTGGGGGATCAAAATAGTTAAAAGAGTTATGTTAATTAGATTAACTACAAAATTTAATTGAAAATGTCATTAGCAAACTTGAATTAGTAATTTAAGGGCTAAATTAATTGAAAACCATCAATACAAAATGCTCTGACATTAAGAGATTTAGGAGAGTTAAGATGTGAGTGAACTTGAAATCAACTAAAATTTATGAAACCATGTGTTGAATCTAGGAATTGAGCAAGTTAAATACGAAAGAATTAATTGAACTTTGATTGGTAGATAAATCTTAAATGATATTACTGTTGATAAATGAAGAAATAAAGAAGAAGAAACCCACTTGCAGTAATTTGAGAGGAAATTGTGTGTACTATTATTGCTGTATATAAGGGGAACTACTTATATATAATATAATGAGCACAAAAAGCAAGGTAACAAACCAAGAAAAATATGTCCTACATATTTACAGTAATGATGAAAAACAAACCAGAATTTACAACAAATGTGACACTTGTATAGCTACTATAGGGACCAACTATTTTATTTTTGTATCCTGAATTGTGCTGAGACCCCTTTTCCCGCAAGCTAGAGCATGAATGTTAAGCATGCCTAACTTGAGTATAAAGCCTTGGAACTGAGCAGTAGGAAGCAGTTTAATAAGAGCATCTGCTATCGGAGCTGAAGAAGTACAGGGCATCATTTGAGCAAGCTATTAAGAACACGTTCCCGAATAATGTGGCAGTCTATCTTAATGTGTTTGATCATCTCATGAAAGGTAGGGTTCACAGCAATTGCAGGGTAGACTTGTTATCATAGAATAAAAGAGTAGGTTGAGGATGATTGACATGGAAATCTTAAGTAACTAAGTTAAAACTATTGAAGCTCACAAGAAGTAGAAGCAAGTGTATGACATTTGGCACTTGAGATAAAACAAGAAATGGTTGCCTGTTTCTTGGCATGCCAATTAATAAGAGAATTCCCAAGAAAAACACAATAACTAGTTACTGAATAGCATGTATCAATGCAATCATCCCAATCCGAATCACCAAATGCTTCAAGTTGCAGTGAAGAAGTGGCTGGAAAAAAAGGCAATGGCCTGGGATGCCCTTTATGTATCACAACACTCTGTGTGTGGCACGTAAGTGGGAAGATGCAGGCGCAGCAATTAACTGGCTAAGGTACAAAATGGCAAATGAAATGTACAGGTGAGTGGAAGTGAGATATAAAAGTCGGCCTATCAAACTACGATACTAAACAGTGTTGGGAAGAGGATCACTAGTGGTATGAGAAAGATCAAGGGAAATATCCAAAGGAGTCTTGGTAGGTTTAGTGCCCAAAAAATGGCATCGGGCAGGATATCAAGGCTATGTTTCCTTTGACAGAGTGTGATCCCTTTGGTGCTACGGGCAACTTCTAAACTAAGAAAGAATTTAAGAGTTCCAAGATCCTTGTGAAGTGAGGAGATAGGTAAAGATATATAAATTAAAAACCAAAATAAGGAAAAATTAACTTCCTATCTCCAAACTCAGGATCAATTATCATGCCATAAATTAGGATTTGAAGGCAAGAAGACAACTTTGGATGTATAATCAAGGTAGATACTGTAGATCATCCCATTAACTCCCCCAAATTAAGATCTATTTTCTCCTCTTCTTAGATCAGTTTTCTCCACAAAGAGCTCCTTAATCTAGCAACTTTTGCTTATCAATAAGCCTCCTAAAGAGCCCCAATCTGGCCAAAAATAGATGGAAAAAATCTATTGCAAATCACCCAAAGTTTTCTCCAAAAACAGGCCAAGAGATGGTTCTATTCTCCAATTCTAAGCTTCTCAAGTATAAAGCCTCTAATGTTGATCCACACACCTAGGAAAAAATCTCAAATCCTCACACCCTTTGCTAGAGAAGAGATGAGGAGGAAGATGATAGAATTGGCATTTTCAGGAGAGAGGTAGGAGAGAATTTTGTAGGTAGTTGCTCAATACATGAGTTGTGTACCTTGAGAGGGAAAAAGGATGCTTGGATTGAATTCTCATATAACCAGCCACTATGTGCTTTTATAGGGTGAGTAGGAAGCTTCCTTCATACCTTATCCACATGTGCCAACTAGCTGGATTCAAAATCTAGTTTGGATTGGATTCTAGTTTCTCAAATTAAAATCCTTATCCTTCCAATTAAAATAGACTTTTCCTTTTTATTTCCCTCCCACTTATTTAATCTCCCAAATAATCAAATTAACTCTTTAATCTAATTAATATTAACTTAACTCCTTAAGCTAATCAATTTAACTCTTTAAGTTAATAAACTCAACTAAACTCCTTAAGTTGATCAACTTAACTCATTAAGTTGACTTTTGATTAATTAAATTTATCACATGGAATCAATTAAATTAACTCCTTAATTTTAATTAATTGGCTTAATTTAACTCTTTAAATTATAATGTTTAATTCAACACTTAAATTAATCAAACTAAAGTGACCAATTAATAATGAGTTAATTTACTCTCTACATTTATGGTAAAAACCACCACTTGAATTTTTTTTAACTCTTTAGAAAAATTCCTCCTATCAAATAAAAGTTTTCTTAAGCTTTTGTGTGTGACTCATTAGGTTAACTAATTTATTAGACATGGGCTTACACTCTTTGTGATATTTTGAATACAAAACATTTGAATTAGTTAAACTACTTTAAACTAAAAAACTCAATCAATTAATCTCCATTAATTGAAAAATACCCAATTTTCATGGTTGATGTCTGGCAACGAGCCCATGAAGCCCAATGAATTGGATGAATGAATTATATCAAGATGAACCATTATAGCTTACACTTACTATACAAATACGGTCCTTCTGTCTCATATCTCTCCAAAAGAAGCTGAGGGCAAGATATTTATCGGTTCTCTAACATTTTCGATAATTATGTCTCTACATCAAATATTCCATTCTCCTTTATGACCTCAACTTTGGAAAACACATTTTGTAAATTGTCAGACTACCTTGCACAAGAATTTCTTGGAATCAATCATTATAGAATACATAGGAGATGCATTTGTTCTTCATAATAACGACTGTGTGGTTAGGATAAAGTCAAAGCATAAGAACCTAAATGCAATATTACCATAGATCCTTAAGTCTAAGGACTAATTATATGCACTATTATAAGTTTTGAGAACTCATCACTACTAACATGCCACTACAGCTATCTAATGAATGCTCAAATCAAACCTTTAGTGAACTTGTTCTCAAACAAGCACTCATTAACATGTATCTATGTCCAACATACATTGCCCATGAAGTGGGGCAATATCAACCCTTGGAATATGTATTGTTAGTGCAAGTTTATTTGAATTTTAGATACCCCTTCTTATAAGATTCTACGACTTAAAATATTTAAAATCATGATCATAGAGATTTGTTTCATGATCATTATCATATGTGTGACTAAGTCCCATTGTCTTGTATGATTTAAGAGCTTCAACCAAATGCTAATGAAAAATAAAATATATAATATGAAGATGGTCATTTTATTAAAATATCATTCAATAAAGATTATCTGACAAATGAAATAGTATATATATGCTAATCCTAATTCATTGCAAGGCACTATTCCAATACCTTGATGTGGAAATGAGTGTCAAGATAATTTTTTATAGTAATGAACCATCCAAATCATTGCCCGCTAAAATAATGTCATCTAAATAGATGAGCAAAAAGGAGATAGCAATTCTTGAATGCTAGACCAAGATAGAATTATCAGCCATAGATGGTGTTAATGTAGAGATGATAAGTCTGATGTGAGCTTTGAAAACCACTTACGGCTCACCTGCTTTAAGGCGTATAAGGACTTTCTCAATTTGCAGATAAGATCAGGGATGACAACCTTGAGAGAATAGAGATGGTGCGAGTGAGTTGATCTTCAGAAAAAAATAGGAAATGCTCTAATACCATGTAAAATAATCAACATTGGGCTGAATTCAATTTCAAAAGCTAACTCAAGGAGTTATGACTGTCCATAATCATATATAGAGACCATAATATATTTATTTTATTAATATGGGATACTAACACACTTACACATGCCCAAAAATGAAGATTTGGAGATAAAATAACATGAAATGAATGGCCCAATAATATTAAGTTACCCAACATTAAGAATAGGTGGTTCTGATATCATATTGATAAATGAGGAAAAGAAAAAGAAAAAACCCATTTGTAATAATTGGATAGGAAATTGTGTGTTTTGTTATTGTTGTATACAGGGGGCACTTGTATATAATATAATGAGCACAGAAAGAAAGTTAACAAACCAAAGAAAAATTTGTCCTACCTATGTATAGCTATTATGAAAAACAAAATAGAATTTACAATAAATGTGACACCTGTATAACTACTCTAGGGACCATCTATTTTATTTTTATATCTTAAATTGGTGCTGAGAATTATGATCAAGGTCAACAACGCTAGGTCACTAGTATCTTGGAAAATTGAGGATTTGAGGCATTTTATGACAACACTCAGATGTAAGAAACTGAAGAAAAAGAATATGAAGCAAAGTAAATGATTATTTTTGACGCATTGGAGAACATCCACACTTTCAATTTAGTAAATGGATGTCATATTACTATATTTTAGGTTAATCAAGTTTTAAGGACACGGGCTATCAGTCTCATTTCATTAGTCAAAATTAATTAGGTAAAGTTTTTACTCGATAATATGAGATTTCGTTGCTAAAAAAGAACATATGTATACATATACAATAAATATGATATTGATGCATGATTATTTTAATATTAAATTTGAGAAGTTGACCAATTACTCTAATATGGGATAATTCATGAGGCCCAACAAGCCTAGTCTCAAATGAGACAGCCCATGAGGCCCAACATGATATGGTATAATCCAGTAGGCCCAATAGGCCCAGATTCAGAAGAGACAGCCTATGAAGCCCAAAGGCACATCAGTCTAGTCGACTTGTATCGAGCCCAATTGGTAAGCTCCACGGTCGACCCGTATCGACCTGAGGGCCACTTCCAAAGTTTAGCATCCAAGTCCGATCGACATGAATCAACCTCCGGGTGTAAGTTGGATAGTTTGAACCCCTCGGCATTGATGACAGGTGGCAATGGATGTGACTGCTGCCAACGGATGTAACCGCTGCTAACAACTCCAACAACCCTGCTAACAACTCTGGCAGGGACGTGCTCCTACTGGCAGGGTTCTTCAGAAAAATAGGAGATTGCGCCACCTAGCACAGTATCGGGATCTGAGCAAAGAATAACTCCCAACCCCCTGTCATGGAAAAAGCCAAGTACACCTGATAAGGGTACTTGGGTAAAATCACGCCCACAGCAGTCTATAAATACTACAAGTATCGCCACGCTCAAGGTAATGCCATTTACACTGTTCACTACATATTCTCTCTATATTC
>JACGDI010005411.1:2885839-2902346 GCA_014898725.1 Jacaranda copaia | reverse complement strand
CCCTCGGATATAGAAAAAGTATTTTTTCCATTCTTGGCCGTAAGAAGAGGAAGGAGGTATAAGGATTTTCCTATGAGGTCGAGTAGTAAGATAATAAAAGCCCGACTCCTCACTACTACCTGACTTTCGGGACATTAGAAGGTGGAAAAGATTTGAAAAGTTAGCAAAACTAGCTGACTGGTCGAACAGATACATCAACACAGCGAAGCTATATAGGGTTGCAAAACAGTTAGGTAAAAACTGGGTGATGGAAACCCCTAGACCTGTGAGGAGGTCGACTATGGGCTGGGCAAGTAGAAACCTTAGACCACACCTTAATCCCTCCTCAAATACAGCAATGAATCCTCGAGGAGGTCGATGCATCCTATCTCGGGACCTTGGTGCTATCATTTCAAACTTATCAGGGATATGGTAGGCTGCCCTAATCCTCACTAGGTCAGCGTTGGTTATTTTTAAGGGTATTTCAGTGTAATGATTTGCGGTAAACAACCTGCCCCTGTTAATAGGCATCATAGAAGGCCCAGCCTGCCCCTCAGCACTACTGCTACTACGTGAACTACTGTCTCTACTTGGAAAAGAACTAGACTGTGCAGTGTTTTCACTATCGTTACCTCCCCTTTGTACCGAGTTCTCAGATCTATTGCTACTAGATTCAGCGCTACCAAACATGGTACTAAAAGGTAAAGATAGAAAAACGAAGGTATAATAGGGACATTTACAGATACTTTCTCAAAGCAGAAGTTGCAAAGCAAGACACTCTTCAACAATGGATATTATCTAATGCTCAAATTGCGAAAGTGTGAATGAAGGGACTCCCCCCTATTTATAGGCAATCATGTGCGAAAATCTGTGTAACTGCCATCATAACAACTTGCTTCATATCCCAGACGCTTCGTATTCTGCACGCTTCACATCTGGCACACTGATAGCCGCATTGAATGCAAAGAAACTGCCTCATACCCTGGTTGATATTTCAAAAACTCGAATCAAAATTTCAAAAACTCTGCTCGAAAGCACAAAAATCTTGGTCGAAGGTATTCCCTACTATATTTGAACATAAACTCCCTGTTCCTTCTCATCGACAAGTTCGATCAGGACCGGGAGTTGGGGGGACTCATGATATGAAATAATCCATGAGGCCCAACAAGCCCAGCCTCAAATGAGACAGCCCATGAGGTCCAACATGATACGGATATAATCCAATAGGCTTAACAGGTTTAGATTCAGAAGAGACAACCTATGAAGCCCAAAGGCACATCAGTCTGGTCGACCTATATCAACCCCATTTGGTAAGCCCCACGGTCGATCGGTATCGACTTGAGGGCTACGTTCGAAGTTTAGCATCCAAGTCCGGTCGACATGAATTGACCTCCAGGTGCAAGTTGGACAGGTTGAACCCCTCGGCATTAATGACATGTGGCAGTTGATGTGATTGCTGCCAACGGATGTAACCGCTGCTAAGAACTTCAACAACCCCGTTAACAACTTTGGCAGGGATGTGCTCCTACTGGCTGGGTTATTCGGGAAAACAGGAGATTGCTCCACCTGGCACAGTATCAGGATCTGAGCAAAGAATAACTCCCAACCCCCTGTCATAGAAAAAGCCAAATACACCTGGTAAGGGTACTTGGATAAAATCACGCCCACAGCAGGCTATAAATACTACAAGTATCGCCACGCTCAAGGTAATGCCATTTATACTGTTCACTACATATTCTCTCTATATTCTCCAATCTATCAGAAAACTAACTTGAGTGTCGGAGTGCCATAGTCGAGGGCCTCTTGGCTAGTTGACGTGTGTTTATAGTTGTAGATCTCAAGCCCAAAACACTTAAATCAACTGGAGTACTTGATCCTCCAGCTCTCTGCAGCATCATACTCCATATTATTTTATTTCTAATGAACTTATTTCTCGATTTTTGCATTGAATTTGAGAAACTAATATACTCATCACCCTTTTTTTATTTTTAAAATTTATTCCTGGATTATTATTTCATGGAATGGTATTTCCTAAATACTGATACTCTTATTTGAAGTAAGCATTGGAATGTGTTTTGTTAAACAAAATTTTTTGAATGCATTGACATAATTCCTAATACCGGTGTTATGAATGGCAGTCGCTAGGGCTAGTTTGTATTTGACTTTTGAAAATTACTTTGCACTGTTTTAATTTACACATGGCTATTGTGGATTGTTAAATTGAAATAATTTGTTGGAATATACTGCTTGCCTATTGTCCTCAGGGACACTGTTGGGAAGTTCTAGGTCCTAGACTGGTTTTAAAAGAAGACGATTGACCGAGGCAATATCGTGTCGTCAGTTGGTAATCTCTTGACTAGTTCCTTACTTTGATCCTATGCATTGAGTTGAATTGACATGTAATTGATCATGTCATTGTTGTTTGCCTATCCACGCTTATCACTTGAAATTTTGAAGGGATAAGGACTCTAATTGATTTGGTTTTTCGGGTTGTTCTAATTATTCCGATTTTTGTGATATTAGAAATGATAAGGTTGGAGAACTTTTCTAAACTAGTTTCCTAAAGATGATTCTTGGATTTTCTAACTATGATTTTGATTTTGGAATCTTGAGAAGAAATTGAATTGAGACTAGCAAAATTTCTTCACTGGTGTAGGAGCTGTTGAGATGGATAATTTTAAAATCTTGATAAAGGAGTTATTTTTTGTTGTCAAAACAATTTATGTATATTCGTTTGTCGTTACGTGAAAAGATATTCGTTTGTTGAATATGAAGTGATGTTTTATAAATAGTAGTTCTGTAATTATTTATTTTATCTTGATTTAATTTTGTAGTTTAAATCAATTTTTATTTGGGTATTCGTAATAAATTTTACTCATTGCTTTGACTATGGATTTGCATGCTCATTTTTATAAGTCATACTTACAACCTTGCGTACTATTATATAATTTTAGTAGGATCTAATCACTAAAATGCCAAACATTTTTTGATAATAATTAATTCTAATCAATTAATTTATTTTGATATTTGATTAATAAAAAATTTATTCATAATAACTTCGGTGGTATGGAACGAACATACTTTGACTAGATCCTTTCTAAAAGCATTTTCGACTATAATATTTTGTAATTATCTTTATTGCATTTTCATTAAATATTGATTCTTAAATCTTGAAAATTATTCCTCCATTTTGGGAGAAGGCTGATGCCCTTCGTTGTGGGCTCCGGATTCCGGGTAGCCTCAGTCGTGTCATTAGGTATTCTTCCTTTTCATCCATGAATCATGTTTGACTACTTTCCTACCGAGCTCCTGATAGAAATACTTCAAAAATTGCCCGTCAAATCCTTAATTCATTTCATCACTGTCTGCAAATCATGGCACTCCCTTATCATAAGCCCCAGTTTCATCTGTTTACACCTCTCAGAAAATAAAAATCCTGCCCTACTCCTCAGGCGTTTCGATAAGTATGATAAGCAAGAACACTATTCGCTGCTTAAGGTAAATGAAAATCGACTCTTTGGTGTCAATTCTTCCTTGGAACTCGAATTTCTGTTCAAATCGCAAATTGGATATTTCAAAATAGTGGGGTCTTGCGATGGGCTCATATTGTTATCGGATGATTTAATCGTGAATTCTTCGCAACCCACCATTATGTGGAACCCTTATGTTCAAAATTATGTTGTTTTGCCTAAAGCCATTATTAGCCCGAAAGAAGCCCACATTTTTGCACTTGGATTTGGAGTTGCTAGTCATGATTACAAGGTTGTGAGGTTGGTTTACTGCAGAAACCCTATGATTTTTGTTTTAGTGTTCCGGCTGAAGTTGAGATATTTTCCCTTAAGACAAGGAAGTGGCGACGGGTGCGTGGAGTTGATGTTAGGCTTCAAATTCTTGAATTTATGTGGGCTCAAATTTTCTTGAAGGGGGTTGTGCATTGGCTCGCCTATGAACCCATCAATGATAATATTCCTTAGATTAACAGTTCAATATTGGGATTTCAAGTTGGTGACGAGGTTTTCGGTGAAGTAATGTTGCCAGATGAGTTGGTATGGGAAGCTGTAACAAACTTCTGTATTTTCGCGAATGGGTAATCACTTGGAGTGGTCAAATACAGTAGAGAGGCAGGCAACGAGCTGTGTGATGTTTGGATGATGAAGGATTATGGTGTGAAAGACTCGTGGTCTAAGTTATATAGGATTGATTTGTCCAAAGGGATAAAAAAAGTCGTTGCATTTTGGAAGGGTGGTGAATCTTTAGTGGCCTTACTGGGGCTTGAGTTAGCAGCATACAATCCACAAAATAAGCACACTCGAAATCTTGGAATCTATGGGACTATGCACTCATTCTATATTGATAACTATGTGGAAAGTCTGCTCTTGATCAGAGGGCATAGTGGTGCTGCTCAGGAGGAGTTATGTGAAGATGCATTGTCGCTGAGTCTAGATCGCTTTTGTGTTATTTAGGATGGAAAAGCTTGTGAGTTAGGGGTAACTAGAATAACGACTATTGGTGGAATGAGAACAAACAAGATTAGCTGGCAAGACTTCTAATAAATTTTATGGAACTCGTATGTCATGTTTGAATTGGCTTTGACTTGATCTTGAAATTATTAACATCATGCTTTTTCTGATTGCTGTGTATTTAGCCTTCATATTTTGATAATGCTCAATTTCTTGCACGATGAAGATAAATGCAATTATCAATATAGTCAATAGAATCCCTTCAAATTTAACATGCAAGGAAAAAGGAAAAGAAATTGGTGGAGGAGAGAAACAATAAGTATATTTATGTAGAAACTTCTCCTGCTTTGTGTGCTGTACTTTCTGCAAGTATGTTACATGCTAAGCTGCTGTCATCATTTTACTTTATGTTTAATTATGCTTTTCAATCTCATTATGCTGTAGATGATGGCCAAACTATCTTAGTTTCAATAGCCAATGCTCTATTTTTCTTTTTTATATACCTCCACACACAAAGTAATATCTTTGTCAATAGTGTTATCAAAGATACAGTAGTTTTATCGACATTATTTGGTTTTTCCCCAAACTACATTGATGTTGCACTCGTGCTATTCATACTGTTGTTAATTTTATTGAGGAGAATGGAAAAGGAATTTCTCAGATGCAACTGGATTGACGCATCTCTACTTTGAACTTTGAAAATATTTCATGTGTGTTGGAGATAATATAATTCTTTGCCTGATGTTTCCTTAGTGCTAATGCTTCCCCTTTTTCAACAAAAAAAGGATCAAAGTGTAACAAACCCATACTTTTTTCTTTTCACATTGAGGTGCTTAAGTTGGGTTTCATATAGAAATTTAAGGTTGGTTCGACTAGTTGTGAATGTCTCTCCAATTCATTGGTTACAATAACCGGTGACTAATGGCTTTTCAATGTCGCTTGAGGGAGTGCTTTTGAATGAAATATTTAACTGTAAAAGTTTGAGTGTGAAGGAAAATTGGGATAGTCATGAAACATTTTAAATGGCTTAGACCTGCTTATCAAAATATCAAAGAAGCTTTGAAAACAAAAATTCTTGCATGGTTAGATAGAGTAGAACATTAGGGAAATTTCAGCATCTTGCTTTATTCAAGATAATATTGGGATTTTCTTTTAAATTTCTCATTCCTACTTTGTAGCCTCCGGAGATATGAACAATAATATCAGTTTGCACTTTCACCTAAAAATCAGACCACAGGCGGTCACCACTTCTCAGGTAATTAGTTATCTGTTGACCTTTTTCTATGGTTTGTCTGTTCTGTTTTGGGGCTAAGGAAACATAAGTGGTCAGGGAAGCAGTGAGGTGATGATTAGTGTTCATCATTGAAGGTCAGAAGTTATGTTTGGTACAATTTCTATGATGCTGTTGGGGAGTCATAATTTGACTATCCTGGAGATTGGGTTTGTAATCAAGCAGAAATTGCTTACCTTAGAAATCTGGACTTTGTATTGGGACAGGAAAACCTAAGTTGAGACACTAAGTTGAAATCAAGAGGGGCAGCAGTGATAGATTGCCTGGTGATTCTAAGTGGAAGGCTAAAAACATTGCTGAGACATTCTTTTTATTTATTTATTTTTGTGGTAAAAAAAATTTAGAGATGCAAACTGATAATTTTTTCTGTTAGGAATTCTTATTAGGCTTTAACTTTAGGTTGGTATAAGAATAGCAGTTCATTTATTTTGTGATTTATTTTTGCATAAAGAATTTTCTTGATATTTAAAGTCATAGAAATTTTTTGTTCCTGCATTTAGTTGGAGTAGTCATTGATCTGTTGAGCATAGTCTTGTGTATCAACTTCATTAGATGCTGTAGTATGTATTGTCTCATTAAGCCAAATATTTAAATGTGAACTGTGGGACGAGATGTATAGTTGCATAATACAGCTCGTGCATGTGAAACCTAGCCTGCAGTTAGGAAGAAATATCTTTCTTATCAGGAAGTAATTTGGTGGATGAAGTTAAGAAATTGATCCATGAGTGGGAAATGAATTTCCTGTGTAGTTCAGAAGACTAAGGATGATTCAGGAGTACTTTAATAAATAAATAAATAAACCTCATACTGACTCAATTTCCAGTATTCAAAATTTCCGGTCAAATAGACGCTTTCAGCACTAACCATTATCAGTTATTAAGATTGGCTCTATTTGGTATAAGATGTTATGTGTTCTTGTGCTCGATTGGGATGGCTAAAAGAAGGAAAGTCTGTTGATGGATGTATTAAAATGGGAAGTGTTGGCTTAACTCAATGGTCAGGGAGTGGTCACGGATTTTGATATTATGCCCAATTTTGGACACTGTGCATGTTTGTTCGGTACAAAATTACAGACTCTATGATACAAAATTGTAGAAAATATTAAATAAGATAGGGATAGGACATCTTGCCTAGGAATAAGTAATTTTAATGCGAAAATAATGACTACTGTGATGTGAAAATTATAAAAAATATAAGACAAGATCTGGTTCGGGTATGCTACCTAAAATAAGCAAGCTTATTTGTATTAATAAAAGATATGAACATGTATAAGTATAATGATTTGAGTAAAATAAAATAATATTAGTGATATTAACTGAGGAGGAAAATAAATTATTTTGGTTAATGCATTTGATATATATATCTAGGTCAGCACGGAATTTGATGTGCATAATTTCATTCTGAAACTTAAGATATCTGAACATGCTATACTTCTGTATCAAATAATTTTTATTTTACTAGCATATGACACGCACATGCACATATATTAGTTGCTGGTGCAGTGCATTGAAATGTTTAGTTAATGTGGTATGTTCTTCAATTTGGTAATAAAATTTTTGGACAATATATATTATATATACTGGTGGCTATTTTTCTCTTTATCTATTTGGACAGAGGAATTTGTAGGTTAAAAAACATCACCTGATCTTCATGTTCTTCATTTAGGTTAATTTTTTTTTTTTTCGCAGACTTAAGAATATTTTCCCATGTTTTCCTTCATTCTCAAAGATCTTTAAAATTAAAGTGTCCTATATTTTTTCTCATCTGTAGTGCTTCTATGTCTTTTCCTATTCAATAGTCCTGTCTGGGTCCTTAAATTAGTCTTCTACTTGAGAAAGCGGATTTCTTTTAGCAAAACTATTAATATCTTACAATAACCAAAGCTATTTTGCAGGTTTTTATGGTATTCTACTTAGAGCGAGTGAATAATGAGCACAATTTGTCAAAGAAACACTTTCTGTAAATAGCACTGAAGTGAAACCCAGAAGTTGGCAACATCATGAAAAACTTTATTATATTAAAATCTACAAAACAGATAGAAAATGAGCTAACATAATTGTAAGCATGTAGAAGCATTCTTAAGGTAAAGAATAGAGATTTAATATCTAAATGTCTGAAACCTTCGTTCAATATTACTATTGCTAAATCAAGTGTACCAAGAAGTAAAGAAAGTTAGTGAAATAACAAATTCTGACTAAAAGAAGAAAATATAACAAAATACATTTTTTGAGAATAAGCTATCATATTCATACTTAATTTTAGTTTTTGCCGCACATGAAATTTACCAATAGAATTTAGAAAAATAAATTATTACTACAGGTCAAAGTGGTATATATACTACAAATAGACAATAAGATCTAAGCAATACAAAAGTAGAATAACTAATACAATAATTGTATAAAATTAGCAGAAAGAAATATTGAAGAAGTATTATCATTGATATGTACATATAATAATATAAAACGCCAGTTCTATGTCGAAAAAGGATTATGAGTAAAACAAAATTTTCACCAGTATCACAAAAGATGGTGAAGTTACTATTTGTCACAACTATACATATTTATTTTTGTTTCTTTGATTGTTCAATGGTTTGAATCTACAAAGTTTGGGGATGATTGTTTGGTTCTCTTCGATTTTACAGTTCTTGGGTCACTTTTTGTATTTGTGTTATACAAGTTTTGATTTATGATGATATTCAATTTGTGATTTTTTAATTTACGAGTAAGATGAGGAATAAAGTTACCTCCTTTGGATGATTTTTGGCTTTTGGTTAACATGTTCTCTAAGTTGTGCTCTTGTAGAAGAGCTTTCTTGTGATGCTATCATCATCGAGTGTGTTTAAGATGTTGGCATGTTGAGAATTTTTTCTTCAGCAAGGCTAAGAACAACATGCTGAATTTGTTCTTTGTCAAACCTTCGCCTTATTGATTTTCTTAGTTTTGCAAGATATGTAGTACATTTATTTCATCTAGTTGTAGCATTTCACCCTACATGAAAAGCATTTCCGTGTTTTGCATTTCCATGCACATCATTAAATCTCTTCGAAGTAACATAGTAGCCTTAATACTAAAAATTGTTACACTAAGTTCACTAGTTTCGTCAAACAACTTAGCAAGGAGTATAGCTTTAGAGGTATAGATGGAGTGTTAAAAGATAAAACAATTAATTGTATTAAAATTTGCAAGTGCATTATTTAAATTTACCTTGGGTTGGCAGTTGTTGTTTGCCTGCAACTTCTGCAGTCAATCGGCCAACCAAATTCAACTGCATATGATTTGTTGCATTTTTTACAACCTATACAGTAGAAATGCTATGTTGTGTTGCTGATTTTTGCTTTTACTCGCATAGGAAATCTATCAATCTGAAGCAATTTGTTATATAACTATCGTTAGTTTTTCAACATATTATAAGTTCATATATCTATTGTCTTAATTAGTTGACAAAATGTTTATCATTTATAAACTTACATTTTCATTAGCAATAACATCTGCAATTGTGTGCGCTTTCATAGCAGATTTTTTCATTGAGGTTCGATTTTTCATACTGAAATCAAGTTTTTGCAGACTTTTTGTTATTGCTTCCTGATTACTTGCTCGCCTTATTTGGTGTATTTTTCAAGTTATTCTATAAGTGCATCATAGTTTGATAGTTATATAAATAATTGAAGTACTTAAAATAAATCGAACCATATTTTTTAGCAATTGTATTTCTAGGTATGGTGGGTTACTAGCTATATTCGTTGCTAGTGTTGATCCAAGAGATATGCTTGAGATTGAAACGAATGAAATATGTAGAATTGTATAAACTAAAATGCATTTTGTATTCATAAATTTAAATGATAATATATGGCATAATGTGTTACCGTAATATGGTGATACAGGGAGTTTTGTTGTTGATATGATGGGCATTGGATCAATCAAAGAAGTGATTCTACTACCTTTAGAGGATGCTGCGTTATTCTAAAAGTGAGAATAATTGATCTTGCACTATCATGATGTGTAATAAAATATAGATGTGAAATTAATAGCTGTTGTTTTAATAAAAAAAGAAATATGTGACTTAGAGAAAGAGATGTAATTTATTTTTACTATTGGTCTACAATGCCAAACTCTTGAACAATATGAGCTTTCTTAGAAGATTGAACAGTGCGTTGTTCTTATTTTTTGATGACAATTGGGAGTACATCTATCAATAAAATGGACAAACATATATTTTTATGTCAGTGAGTGTATGGAAAAAATTGTAATAAATATATTTTATATAGTGTCATACTGATAGTCGTTCTTTCAAAAGATACGACCAAGTCAATTATTAGAGAAAATTTTGTGACAATAATGCTCTTTGAGATAGAAAATTTCATTCCTTTGTTTACCACAGTCTATGAGTTAATAATCTATTGATATTCATTCTGGCAGTTGTCATAATAGGGATTGGATGACACTACTCTTGCATTTGATATTAAGTATGTTATCATAAGATTTTGAGTGCTCTCAAATTACTTGATATCAATGTCAAATACTGTCCTAACAATTTTTGTTCCCTATAAATATAATTATGTATTAGACATGTATTTATGCTTAAAATTTATGTGCACACACACACACAAACATATATATATATATATATATATATTTGTGTGTGAGAGTGTGTGTGTGTGTGTGAGAGAGAGAGAGAGAGAGAGAGAGAGAGAGAGAGAGAGAGAGAGAGAGAGAGAGAGAGAGAGAGAGAGAGAGAGAGAGAGAGATGTATAATGGATAATATCATTGAAGCGAGAATGAAAATGAATTCAAAAATTTTAAATATTAATATTGAAAGCTTAAAATGATTTTTACAAATTGTATATCTTGCTAATTACTTGTTCATTGACAAACACAAGTCTTCGATATCTTTTGGACTCCACTAGGACTTTTGTTGTCCAACTTTGTGATACTAGGCTGATATCCTTGATATAATACAATTGCTGGTTCATTTAGTTATCTAAAATAATAAACCACTCAAAAAGTTATAGTGAAATTATATGAGCCAACAACAATAATTAAACACCTAAAAAAGTGCATATAATGAATAGTGATATGGAATAATTCAGTAGGCCCAACAGGCCCAGCATCAAACGAGACAGCCCAAAAGGCCCAACGGTAAGTCTGTTTGGTCGATCGGTATTAACCTCACTCGGTAGGGTTTGCGGTCAACCCGTATTGACCTTAGGACCACTCCAGAAGTTTGAATATTCGAGTCTGGTTGATATGTATCAAGCTCAAGACCTACTCTGATGTTGACTTGGATCCCTGTCATATTTATTAGTTTGACAGGTTGCATGCCTTTGCATTAATGATGCATGATAGTCGGTAAAACCGCTGCCACCAACTCTTACAACTTGACAACCCTACCAACAACTTTGGCAGAGACGTGCCTCCACTAGCACTGTTCATCAGGGAAAATAGGAGATTTAGCCACTTGGCACAGTACGAGGATTTGGACATGGAATGACCCCCAACCCCTGGCAAAGACAAAAGTCAATACACCTAATAAGGGTATTAGGGTCAAATCACGCCTACAGAAAGCTATAAATACTTCAGGCTCAACTACGCTAAAGGTAATGTCCAATATACTATAAGCTTTATATTTTCTGTATTCTGTTTGATCTTTTCATCTTGACCAGAACTAACTTGAGCATCGGAGTGCCTTAGCCAGGGGCACCATAGCTAGTTTAACGTGTGTTGTGGTTGTAGATCTCAAGCTCCAAGTTATACAAAAATCTGAATATTCGACCTCCTTGGTCGATTTACCCGTAGTACAACTCCCTTTTTCTCTATATGTAGCTTTCAGCATCATTTGACACCGTCTGTGGGAAGCCATTGAGATTGTAGCAAGAAAAATGATAAACACATACAGAGTAGTATCCGAAAGGGAAGAGAACCAAAGGTCCACTTCTCCACCTCTCCTTAACCCCCAGTAATATACAAATGCTCTGAGCACTAGCACCCCCCAGAAGCAGGTAGTGACGCTCACCATGCCCCAGTTGATGCAGTTGATAAGTGAGCAGATTTTTGCTCAGATATTAGCCAAGTTATCTGCCGCTCTAAATAGGTATACTACAGTGCCTGCACCCGTTACCAGTACAACTTCGTAGCTGCCCCCATCAAAAAATAGGTCCCCGAAGAATAGTCACTCCCGTCGAGAAGCCAGGCAGCTAGCTGCCAGAGTCGAAGTCAGTCCTGACACCCGCAAGAAGAAAGGAGGCATCCAGAAGTATGGGAGGAGGTGACGGACTTGGTAGATCACACCAGACCTAATTGAGCCATGCAGCACGATAAGGTCGAATGCTCTAGGCATGACCACTGCGAAGAGAGAAAAGAATCTGCAAATTTTGCGCATCGGCCCATTCGAGCCCCGCAGCGCGATAAGGCCGAGTGTTTCAGGTTGGGTCTTGATCAGAACGCCACCTAAGCAGATCGGGATGAGTGGGAAGAAGTATCCCATCAAGTCCAGCAGCTGAACAGACATCTCAATGAGATCTTGAGGAGAAATAGTGATAGAGCACCAAATTTGGAGGCTCCTCAAAGGTCTCGTCGGGAGAGAGGGTCCCCATTCGTTCAGAAAATCATCGATGAGCACATCACCATAGACGCTAAAGTGCCTACCGATCTGTCGAGGTACGATGGTTCTATCGACCCCAATGAGCATCTCATGCAGTTCGAGCACATGATGCAGCTGCATGGACATAATGAATACATCCATGTCAAGATACTGGTGACTACCTTCCAAAGTATCGCACTAAACTGGTTCGTGAAGCTTAAACCATCATCGGTTTACTCCTATGACCAGCTGTGCGACAAATTCTTGCACTAATTTGCCAGCAGAAGAAAAGCCAAGCTCCCCTATACCCATCTCCATACTGTCAAGCAAGGCGAGAGGAATCCCTCCGAGACTTCTTTACCAGATTTAATACAGAGGTCCTGAAGATTGATAACCTTAGGATTGAGTTCTTGATCGACGTGTTGTTCCTAGGGCTTAGGCATAAAGAATGCGTCAATGCTTTGGTGCGAGAATGGCTCGGGTCGAGGGAAGAGTTGCTCGACCTGGCAGAAAGTTACATGACCTAGGAGGAAATGAACAAACTCAAGTTTGGATCCTTCGAGGTTGAGAAAAAAAATGAGAGAGACGACCAGAAATAAAAAGAGTGAGGTCGATCTCCAATCAAATGCTTCCATGGCTATACGCCATGAACATCCTGAGGAAAGAGCTCCTATACGTTATCTAGCATGATAACCTCCTCAAAAAGCCTAAAAAATTGATGGAGACTAAAGCTATAAAGAAATCAAAGAAACATTATCACTTCCACAAATAGAAGGGGCATGATACTGATGAGTGC
The DNA here is from genome assembly GCA_014898725.1 of Jacaranda copaia. Lineage (NCBI taxonomy): Eukaryota > Viridiplantae > Streptophyta > Magnoliopsida > Lamiales > Bignoniaceae > Jacaranda > Jacaranda copaia. The sequence goes on along the minus strand of JACGDI010005411.1, from coordinate 2,889,244 downwards.
TTCAATCTCCAAGACGAGATTGAGAGGTTGATCAGGCAGTGCTACCTTAAAAAATACATAGCCATGGAAGCCCAGACTGAAGGGGGCAAAATCTACCGAACTCCCCGTAGAGAAAGGTCGGTTAGCCCTAGAAGAGAAGATAAAGGAAAGAAGCTCGCCCAGGAAGATTGGCCACCCATCAGTGGGGTGATTGAAATGATTGTAGGAGGTCTCACTGGGGGTGACTCTAAGTCTGCTCAGAGGCAAACACAGAGGAGGCTCAAGTCCAATAAAGCTTTGCTTGTGGAGACAACTTTCCATCTCTCAACGAGTGCAAAACCCATTTTATTTACTGATGCTGACCTAACCCATCTTGAGGGCAAAAATGTTGATCACAAGATAGATAGCTCGATGGTCGTTTATGTGGAGATTGTGAACTTTGAGGTGTGCAAGGTTCTGATCAACAATGGCAGCTCAGCGAATGTCATCTTCTTATCTACACTAAAGAGGATGAACTTGAGCAAGTTGAAATTCCAGCCTGTGCGCACGCCGCTGGTTGGATTCGGGGGGTCGGAGATCATACCGGAGGGGTCGATCGACTTGTCCATATCTTTTGGGGAGGCTCCTCAAAGAAGAACATTAATGCTGAATTTCCATGTGGTCAATGCCCTATTTGCCTATAATGTCTTCATTTGCCGACCCGTCCTCAATGACTTCCGTGCCATGTGTCCACTTAGCATTTGAAAGTCAAGTTTCCAACCCCTACCAGCAAGGGTGAGCTCTTGTGCAATCTGAAGAAGGCATGGAGATGTTATAATATCTCGATCGAGCCAATCGAGCAGAAAACTTGACCACAGTTGAAGGTTTTGGGGGACGCCTCTGTGGTGAAACCTGAAGAGTCCCAGGTTGGCAAGAAGCGAAAGCTGGGGAACACCAGAGTGGAGCCTGTCGGGGAATTCAAGACTATTGAGCTCGAAGAGGGTACCCCAAAAAGACAACCCGTATTAGAATAGAATTAGGCTCCCACTTGGAATGTCTTATGGTCGATTTCTTGAGGAGAAATGTCGACGTCTTTGCATGGAAGGCATCTGACCTGTAGGGGATCAACCCCAATATCATTGTGCACCGCTTCAACACTGACCCCTCATACAAGCCGATCAGATAAAGGATAAGGACGTTCAATGCAGAGAGAATGCAAATCATCGAAGAAGAGGTTAGAAAACTCTTAGATGCAGGGTATATTGTAGAGATTTAATATCCCTCTTAGCTTTGTAATGTTGTTTACTCCTAAAAATTGAGGAACAATGGCAGATGTGTAATGATTTTACTGATTTGAAAAAAGCATGACCTAAAGATCCTTACCCCCTGCCTCGGATAGATTTACTAGTTGATTCAACTACTGGGTGTGAATTGTTAAGTATGATGAATGTATTTCAAAGTTATCATTAAATATTCATGGCACTCGAGAATAGGGATAAAACATCTTTTATTGTTCGTAATGGTTTGTATTGCTTTTTAGTCATGTCGTTCAGTTAAAAAATACCGGGGCAACTTATCAGTAATTAGTCAACTTCATGTTCAAAGACGAGATTGGAAAATTGATGAAAGTCTACATCGACGACATGATAGTCAAAACAGAAAAAGCCCAAGACCACTTGCTCGACCTCAGTTATACTTTTGAAATATTGAGGGCGTTTGGGCTGAAGCTAAACTAGAATAAATGTACATTTGGGGTTCGAGGAGGAAAATTCTTGGGCTATATGGTTAGCCAAAGAGGTATTGAGGCCAATCCACAAACAATTCAAGCAGTCTTGGATGTCACCACTCTGAGAACGATTCAGGAAGTTCAAAGGCTGGTCGGGAGAATCGTGGCTCTGGGAAGGTTCATCGCGAGGTTGGCCGACAAAAGCCTCCCCTTTTTTAAAATTCTCAAAAATACTAGAAAGACGAGTTTTTGGTGGACAGAACAATGTGACCAGACACTGATAGAATTGAAACAATATTTGGCCTCACCCTCGATGTTGGCAAAATCCAAATTGGGAAGAGTACTTTAGATATACTTAGCATTTTTGGAAGCATCAATCAGTTCAATACTGGTATTGACCAGGGATGGCAACCATTGACCAGTCTACTATTGCAGTAAGTTACTACAAGGGCCAGAACATAATTATTTGGAGATTGAAAAATTTGCATTGGCCTTAGTGACCGCTGCTCGGAAGTTGAGACCATACTTCCAGTCTCACTCTGTCATGATGCTAACAAATTAGCCATTGAAGCAAGTGTTGGTGAAGCCTAATACATTAGGCAGATTGACTAAGTGGGCGATCGAGCTTGGAGAGTTCGACATCAACTTTCAATCTCGAATGGCTATCAAAGCTCCAGTACTTGCCGACTTCATTACAGAGTGAGTCGACTTACCCAACAAAAGTATTATTGCCCCTCTTGTTTGGACTTTGCATTTCGATGGGTCATCGACCACATTTGGGGGAGGAATTGGGGTCACTCTTCGCTCCTCAGATGCGAAGGAGTATGATTTTGCAATCAAACTAGATTATACTATCACAAATAATGAGGCGGCGTATGAGGCCTTGTTGGCAAGAATGAGAATAGTGCTTGAGCGTGGGGTTGAACAGTTGGTCAAGATCACAGATTCCGAGTTAGTGGTAGAGCAGGTCAGAGGAAATTTCAAAGCTAAAGAACAGTCGATGGTTCAGTACCTAGTCGAGGTAAAGAGGTTGCAGCAATCGTTTAAAAGGTTTACTCTTAGCCAGGTCCCTTGATCTGAGAATGAATGGGCTAATGCTCTTTCGAACTTTTCCAGCTCAATAAGAGGAACAAATGACAAGAAAATCATATTCTTGGTCTCGGATAGGCCATCAATTGCACTCTGTGATGAAAATCTTATAACAGCTATTGACGAGATGCTTGTTTCTTAGTAGACTCCAATAAAATTATATCTTAGCCAAGGTATTGTCCCCGACGACAAGAATGAGGTTCAACGCCTTCGAGGTCAAGCCTCTAAATTTGCCCTCAATGAGCATGGTCAATTATACAAAAGTTCATTCGCCGGACCCCCTTGAGATGCTTGGATTAGGATTAGGTGTTGGAAGTGTTGCAGGATGTTCATACAGGCATATGTGACAACCATTCTGGAGAAAGGTCCCTTGCCTATAAAATAATCAGGTATGGATACTTCTGGCCAACATTGTTGAAAGATTTGGAGGATTTCGCACACAAATGTGCATCATGCCAAGTCCATTCCAACCTGTCGTACTAGCCAGCCGCGCAAATGGTTAATGTTTAGATTTTTTGGCCGTTTGTTCAGTGGGGAATTGATATAGTGGGCTCTTTGTCGAGATCAATAGGGTAGCGAAAGTTTATAATCTTAGCGGTCGAATATTTCACCAAGTGGGTTGAAGCTGAGGC
>JACGDI010005411.1:2842531-2885739 GCA_014898725.1 Jacaranda copaia | reverse complement strand
TCTAGCCGAGCATCGACCTCGGCCTTCTTCTTCTGATTCTCAAACAGCAGCGCAGTAGGTGTGACAGCAATGGGTCCACCCTTTGGAGCCCGCTCAATGCTGCCTTCCTCTAGCTTGGGGAAAGGCTCCAACTTATCATTAAGCAGGAGGCTCATCCGACTTTTATCCTTAGCACGGAAGCAATAATCCATGTGCTCCATTGTTTAATGGCCCGGTGATATGCTTCGCAGGCATCATCTAGAACTGCAACTGCGTTGGCATCTTGGAAGGTGGTGCTCACCACGAACTGCTCAACAGCCTCGCGCTGCACCGCGGGCAAATGTCGGATAAAGGCCTTTTTGGCTTGGTTGGTCGCCTTCGCATGACCTTTGGCCCAACTAGAGCTGAAGCTCATCTGAAGGTCGAGATGGGTTTTCTTAATGATGTTATCCATGCGGCCCCGGTCCTTGACGACCTGGACCAACTGCTGATCCTTGGCGTTGAGCTGTTATTAGAGGTCGGCCACCCTTTTATTCAGCTACTCGACTTGGAGCTGGGAGGATTTGAGCTGCACCTTAAGCGTTTCTATCTCTCCCCTAGCCTCCAACTCCTTCTTGGCAGCTAGTGCCATCTCCGACCGCCGAAACATATTGTAGCCCAGCTGCCCTATCTGAAACATAGCAATGTCATTCTCAAACCAATATGAACATAATAGAAAAGATGTGATTGAGCTTATTGATCTTGTATTTACCATGTTGTAGTAATAGGACATTGCCTTCATTGTCTCGATTTAACTTAGGTTCATAAGTTTCCACTAGTCCTTCACAAATAACCTCGAGGTCATCCACTTCAGAGCGTCAGCGACAGTCGGCCCTTCAAGGATTGAGGTCGAGTTGGATATCTCTTGGTCTCGATTGGTGGTGAATTGCGGAGGAGATAGCCGAGGAAGCCAAAACATCGGGCAGTCACTAGGCTTTCCAAACAGGTCCCAACTTATCACTATTTTTTTGTTTTCTTTTACCCTCGGTAGCCTTCTTTGGAGCCGAACCTCCCTATTCAACCAGCTGTCTCTTGCCTTGACCCGCAGGGCTACTCTACTTGGGCTCCTCTCGGTGAGCAGATTGGGTCTCAAGAATCACTTCGAATTGTTGTGGAGGCGGTGCAAATGTTGACCTCAATGAGCCTACCTGTTCAGTAGCACCTCCTCGTCGAGCAGTGACAACAGCTTGTCGACGTGCCTCGGCCCTTAGTGCTTGAACCTAGGACTCATAATGACTGTAGACCACTATATCGTTGCAATCTGCATAGGCAAACAATGTAAACAAATATTAGATTCGAGCAGAAAGAAAAGCGCAATGGAACAATTGATGGAAAGTTTCTACCTAGTCGATCGCTTACAGGCAGGTCGAACTGGGCAGGTGATAGGCTAGCCAAAACCAAACACCTTTCTTCGGTCAGTATGGAGGCCTCCATTTGCCCAAACTCGACCAGACCCAGGATAAAGGTGTTGGGCTAACTAGGTTTTTGGTTTCCGGGCATCTCCATAGACCCTCTCCACCAACCCCTCAAATAGCAAGCACCCTCGGCCCTCAGATATAAAAATAGTATTTTTTCCACTCTTGCCCATAAGATAAGGTGGGGGATATCAAAACGTTTCATTGGGGTCGAGCGGTCAGGTAATAGAAATCGGACTCTTCACTACTACCCTACTTTCAAGACATGGGAAGGTGGAATAAGTTGGAGAAATTGCCAAAAGTAGGGGGCTGGTTGTATAGGTGCATCAGCACAGCAAAACTGTACAGTGTGGCAAACAATTGGAAAGTAGTTGGGTGATACAGACCCCTAGTCTTAGAAGGAGGTCGACTATGGGCTGGGCGAGCGGGAACCTGAGGCCACATTTCAACCCTTCCTCAAATACAGTTATGAATCCCTGGGATGGTTGATGCATCCTACCCCAGGTCCCTAGTGCTACTAGCTCATACTCATCAGGGATATGATACGCTATTTTAATATGGACTAAATCTGTAGCGGTTATCTTAGAGGCTATTTCAGTGTAATGGTCAGGGGTAAATAATCGATCCCGACTTACAGGCATATCAGTAGGACTAGTCTCCCCATTTGATACTACCCTAATGTCGCTCGACTGCTATTACTCGAGCTAGAGGTTTTGCTCGTGGACGGACTAGATTCAATCCCACGAGACGACTTAGATGTGTTCTCGACCCCAGTCTACCCCCCACGGGCCATATTCTCTAACCTAGTATTATCAGAATCAAGGCTAGCAGACATGCTTTACAAAGGAAAGGTAGAAAAAAATAAGAATAGCAAGGACACTTACAGTGGAAATTTCATAAAGGCAAAGCACAGAACTTGGAGGGCTTCAAAGATGGCAATTCGACAAGAAGTTTAGACAGCAAAAGTATAAATGGAGTCAGTTATCCCCCTATTTATAGGCATTCGCGTGCGGAAATCTATGTAACTACTATGATGATAGCCTGTCCCCAGTACGCTTCGTATTCTACACACTAATAGCCGCATTAAATGCAAAGAAGCTGCCTCAAACCCTGGTCGGCAATTTAAAAACCCAGGTCGGTAGTTTGAAAACCCGAGTCAAGATTTAAAAATCCTGGTCGAGCATAGCACTTGCTATGGTTGAACGTAAACTTCCTGCTCATTCTCGTTGGCAAGCTCGATCAGGATCGTGAGTTGGGAGGACTCATGATATGGGATAACTTAGTAGACCCAATAGGCCCAACATCAAATGAGATAGCCTAGGAGGCCCAATGGTAAGTCTGTTTGGTCAACTAATATTGACCTCACTTGATAGGGTCAACGGTTGACCTGTATCGACCTCAAAACTATTCTAAAAGTTTGAATATTCGAGTCTAATCGATATGTATCGACCTCAAGATCCACTCTGGTGTTGACTCGGATTCCTGCAGTGTTTATTAGTCTGATAGGCAGCATGCTTTCGCATTAATCACGCGTGACAGCAGGTACAATCATTGCCACCAATTCTGACAACTCTAACAATCCTGCCAACAACTTTGGTAAAGACGCACTCCATTGGCACTATTTATATGGAAAAATAGGAGATTTAGCCACCTAGCACAGTACCGGTATCTGGACACGAAATGACCTCTAACCCCCTGGTAAAGACAGAAGTCAGTACACCTGATAAGAGTACTAGGGTTAAATCACGCCTACAAAAAGCTATAAATACTTCAGGCTCAACTACGTTTAAGGTAATGTCCAATACACTATAAGCTTTACATTCTCTATATTCTGTTCGATCTTTTCATCATGACTAGAACTAACTTGAGCATCGGAGTGCTTAGCCGGGGGCACATCAACTAGTTTAACGTGTGTTGTGGTTGCAGATCTCAAGCTCCAAGTTATACAAAAACCTAAATACTCGACCTCTCTAGTCGATTTACCCGTAGTACAACTTCCTTTTTCTCTACACGCAGCTTTCAGTAGCATCAAATAGATTTTATTGTACAATTAAACATAAATATTTATTAGATGTAAAAAAATATAATTACATGATGTATACAAAATTAAATAAAAATATTCACTAGTTTTGGAGCTCCATCCATTGATAAACTTTTGCACACATATGATCTTAGTATACTATTGTGGGGATTATGATTTAAGTGTTGGTTTTATATGAACTTTCATGGAATTTGTGCTTATAACATGAGATAAAGTAATTTATAACCATCCATGAGAGAAAACAGGTTCTAGAAGATAAACACCAATGAACTCAAGTGCTTAACCCTAAGCTTTGTGTATTGTCATTGCAAAACATGGTCTAACTGGATATTGGATTCTTCAAAATCTATTGGGTATTTTTGTTAGTTAGTGTGTTTTAAAGGAATGCGTGGTATATAAACATGCTTTCCTTTAAAGTTGCCTGAAGCTATTTCAACTCCTATAAAGTTTTCTTCTAATGTTTTACATACTAATCTTGTGCCATTATAGAGTCCTTCAATAGGGTTTAAATTTTGAAGTAACATATAGAACAATTTTCTTTCAAAATCAATTCATGTGGCGGCAAGCCGCTTGCTATTATACTATTGAAGTAATCTTCATGTTGCCCTTGATCTTGTTCATTACATGGCTTATTGTAACTTACATAATACTTAGCTTTTAGTGAGCATTTTTTGAATAGAAATATTATTTATTTTAGTCACACAGTCATTTTTAGGTGTTAGTATAGCTCACCAAAGAATATTGGTTATTTGTGAAAGATTCGATAGAAGGAAAAACAATGTTAATAAGGTTACTTATACAATGTTTATTATTAACAAAAGGAAGGAAAATGCTATTAGGAATTTGTATATAATCTTCAAAAACAAATGGTTCATTACCATTACCAATTCTAAGCAAAAACAAGGCAAAAGAAGGATCTTCTTGTGTTATGATATTCACATCTAATTTAAATTTGTTTAGTATTGTCCAAATAGGGGATGCAATAAAACCTTTTTTTAGTCATATGTTGGCATGTTCCTTGTAGCACAATGGGTAACGTTTGCCTAAAGTCACTTCTAAAAACAACAAATTTGCCACCAAAAAGTATATTTGGAGACTCTATAATATCTAGTAGCAATAAGTCAAATGCCTCTATTGATTTTTTGTTTGCCATAGAAGCCTTATCTCAAATAATAAGTTTTGCAAGTACTACCATCTTTGCTAGACTCGATTGTTTGCCAATTTTTGTATTTTTAGTTTTCTCAATTTTCAAATGCAGTTTGAACATAGAATGTACTGTTTGACCACCTGGCAATAAAGATGCTGCAACTCCAGGTGTTGCTATGGCCAAAGCTATATCTCTTTTCAATTTAACATATGCAAGTAAAGCTCTATATAAAAATATTTTTTTTGTTCCTCCAGGCCCATCAATGAAAAATACTCTTGACTTATTCTTGTTGACCATCTGAATTACAGCTTTGAAAGCTAAGTTTTGTGTCCCATTTAATTTAGATATAGCTAACAAATTAGCATTTGAGATGTTTGTGCTTTTTTCATAAGCTAGTTCTCTGCTAAACTTTTCCTCTTCTCTTCAGTTAATTTATGAGAACTGAGCAACAATAAGAAGTTGTGAATTCATTTACCCATGCTAAGAAGAAAATCATCAATTGAGTTCAAAGTGTATTTACAAATCTCTATATTTGTATATTTTCCTTGTCTCACAAAATCTTTAGATAGTGAGCTCTAAAATTTATTCTATAATTCCATGAGATCTGGAGGCACAACATTTACCAAAAGGATCGCAAATAGCCTTCTTGAGCTTAATGGCATTTGATAATAGCTGGCTTTATCAAGATATTGTTCAACATATTTATTAGATGGAATAAATCCCTTATGCAATGCAACAAAGTGAAATGTAAGAAAATTGTTAGCTAAAAGAGGAGATTCATATGAAGGTGGTGCTCTCATATTCATTAGTAGGACCTTTAAAAAGTGGCATTTACCTTCTATTGGATCAACAATTGCTAATCTTCTAATAACCGTTTTTCTCTAAAACCTCCATCTTGGATCTCTTGGCTCCCAAACAAAGTATTTAGGAAATTCTTTGTAAAAACGATTCAATTTTTTGGTGTTTGGATTGTTTGCATTCATCTAAAAGAATTTTGTCAACATTGTTCGACCAAAGAAAGGATTTGATACAATTTGATCTAGAGTTCTTCATCTGCCGAAAGTTATATAGTGTCTATTTGGCACATACATTGGTAAAATAATCACAAGAGGATGTAACTCAGTTAGTTCAAATCCAAAGATTCTCCAATAAGCTTTAGTTGTAGAAATCCACCTTTCTTTTTGAAACTCTTTAATCTCATCTATTGTTTCAACAAATGCGGGGCCCACTATATTATATAAGATCTTATCATGTTCTTTATAGATATATTTGTACATGTATTTCACCAACTTGATGTCAGAACATACCTCCACATTGATGTGGCAATCAAATTTCATGAGTAAATATGGGTAATAAGGAATGACGTACCTATTATCTAAGGGAATATCTCTTACAATAGCTTTCCTTCCATTATTTCTCCTTCTAGAAGCTGGATATGAATTTCGTCCATGAGTAGTAACTTCACAAAATGCTTTTGGAAATCTATTTTTACATTTTCCTTCTCTCACATATACATTCTTAGGATTAGAGTCTTCACAAGGGTCGTGCATCATATGAGATACTGGTAATGAATGTAAGAATGGATGTGAATTTTCGGGAATTTTAGCACTTATGATTTGATCATATATCTTTGGAGTCATTGGTTTGTGGTGACCTTTCAACATTATTAACCAATGTATATGAGGCAACCCTCTTTTTTTGATATTCAACAACGTAGACATATGAAGTAATTTCTCCAAAAAGTTTGTTTTTAACAATTTCAACTTTCAATTCTTCACGGTTTGCCTTAAAAACATGTGCTATTAATTTAGGCCTTTCATGTGCTTTCTCAATCGGCAATAGTTTATCCTGAATTTCTTTCCATGATGGACTGCACATCATGGTAAGAAATAAATCAAGTTTCCCAAATTTTTGGGCCAATTCCATATCATTAACATACCACTTCATTCATTCAAAAAAAAAAAAAAAAAACCCCACTTAATTACAATTCTCTGACCGACTTTTGTTGGATCATTTTCATTCATTCAAAAAAAAAAAAAAAAAAAACCCACTTAATTACAATTCTCTGACCAGCTTTTGTTGGATCATTTTCTCCATCAATGCCTAAGCTATCAACTATACCTTGAAAAGTTTCCATTCGTGCATCAAATTGTTGTTGCTCTATCTTTTAAAAGTCCAACTGTTGTGTCTCTAGTTTAATATAATAATCAATTCCATATTGCTGACCTATTATCCCAGAGTGAATTATTAAATTGAATTTATCATCTCTAATTTGAGCCTTGTAACATGTGAACTCTCGACATGATACATTTTTCCATTTTCCTTACTTCATTGGTACATTGTATAAAAACAAAACAAATAGTTAGCACATTTTATATTAAAAAAATATAGGATAACTATAAAATTCACTTATTTCTCTAATATTTAGTAAAAGCCTTCTTTCATTTGCAATATATGATCTACAGACTGATCTATTGTTGGTCTCACAAGATCTATACCTTTACATATAGACCTCCTATTTTGTGATTGACTTATCAATTCTGTACGAATGTGCCAACCAGAATCTCTATATGAAAATAGCAAAGGATGTTATGGTGGATCATAGCACCCATAATGATATTCAATAGAACAACTTTCATTTCCTTTAGTATAGACTTTAATATCCCTTTCTATATCTTGATGATCATTTGTAGCTTCATCTCAAATCATATCAACTTGATCTTTCATTAGCAAATTATGTGTTCTTATATCCAACCTTGGATGATAGTGCAGAACAATAGAACAATTTTGCAAACTATCCCAAGATCTAAGTTGCTTGAATACCTTAATGTAAGGATTGTCAGATAAAGCTCTAACTAAAGCATCAAGAATCTCTGTCTCCAGTCGAACTCTTTTAAAGCTTCAATGCTAATACCATCAACCGTGTTAAGAAAAAATAACTGCAATCGTTTGGGCAATTCTATTAAAGAGTTGAAAGGGTGTAATTTATGACAAACTAGCCTGTTAACTTCAACAACGTAAACTCTTTGATGATTGCAACAATATTGGGGATCAATTTTCATACCAATGGAAGTCAAAGAAAAATTATTATTGTAAGTTCTGGCCCTTCTTCAAAAGTGACTACTAATATTGGATGTATCCACAACAAATAAATTATATAATATTAGACTAATCACCATAGGAGGTAGTGACACCCCACCGCTACCACAACAAAATCCCGCACTTTCACTATGAAAATGGTGAGCACTACAATATAAGCAATTAGGTGCCAAAGGTAGTTCCTAATGTGTGAGTAACATATTTGATAATATTGAAAACTAATTAGCATGGCGACTATGCAAGAAATGCTAGCAACATGGTTGAATTAGTATGCTACTCTTTGAACCTAATATTTCCAAATAAAAGATTTAAGTTCCATTAGACTAAATACCTTAAGCATATTTAACTTAAAATGTAAAAACATTTATTATTGATAATAGTTATTACAAATGAATAGAGGCATACCATCAAAATCCATGACAATTGAAGCTAATTTCACTGGTTCAGGAGTTTGTGTAGCAACAAAGGTAGAATAAGGAATAGTTGTCGGGAAAAATGGAAGATTATAAAATGCTCCCTCTTTCAAAGATTGCAACTGTTTAAATCGATGAACACAACTCTTATGTTGCTCTTGATGTTGTTCCAAATTTTACTCTTTCATTTAGTGCCCAAAGCTATGGTAATTGGAGATGGCCTAGGTGATTGACAAGGCTGAACATTAATAGATGTTGAAGTACATGGAACAACAGAAGCACACACAAAAAGGGAATTAATAGATGTTCCTTCCTATAAAGATTGTTGCTGTTTCAATCAGGAGGTACGATTTCTACAACATTGTTTACACCATTTAGAAAACTTTTTTTTTCTTCGACACTCATAAACTTATACACTAATCTAGCCTTATGATTGCATTCATCCCTGTTGTCTTGAGTACGATCCATTATTTACTAAAATGCAACCTTGAAAAGATAACTATAATACTATTAAGCCAAAATGATAGACTCCAAAAGTTGCTTTTTGTGTTCTTGAATTTTGCATAATGATGAAAATAAAAATGTGTAAATTGCAAACAATGTTTCTAAAGTAATATATCATGAAGAATAATTATGCCAAATTATTTTGGAAATGTTAATTCAATTATATATTTTGTCTTATAAGTTTTGGAAGTAGGTTTTTTCTTGTTTGTTTTTTGTTTTCTTTTCTAGTTTCTAGATAATTATAAGTTTGTGAAAAATACATTTTTGGTTCTCTTTTCGAGCAGTTGTTTCCACTATAGAAGACCTGAGTTTTGCAACATTTGTTCCACCAAAGTTATGGTATTTCGTATAAGTTTTGGCATTCTAATTTTCATCTTCCTTCTGAATGTTAACCTCAAGCGAATTAGTAATTGAATTGTCTTTGAATATTTTAGTGGTTTGTTTGGTACTCTATTTAGTCAAAACTTATTCTTTCTTGCTTTAATTCTTATGTTTATGTACATGATAAAAATTCTCTAGCTCTACCGAGTTGAGCCTAGTTTGCTCTACATTGCAAGATTTATTAAGGCTATATTATATTGGATTCTGCAAAATGTGACTATTGAGTATACCAAGAAAAGGTGAAGAATAAAATGCCAATGTTTAGGATGGTTAGAATTTATAAAACATTATATTTATTCATTGTATACAAATTTCAAAGAGTAAGGAATAGATGAAAATAAAAAAATGCCAATGTAATGAAGTACTACTAATACAAAAAAAGGAACCAGAAGTTACTTATAGAAAATGTAATTCCATGGATATCCCTACATGCATCAATCTCCCCAACATATCTTGACATGCATGTTTTACAATAAATGTGGTCTATAATATGTTGTATGTTATAGGTCTAGCCCAAAATTATTTATCTAGTAAAGACTTGTATGGTTAGGTTTTGCGCTACATGATCATGTGATTAGTCTAATTAGAGTGCATGAGCATTTGATTTCACTTTTGATTAATCTTATTAGAGTGTATTACTATGTTTAGTAGTTTGAATTTCTTTCTTTGTTTGTTTAGTACTATTAATACTATGATTACATTATAAGTCCACTCTGTTTAACTTTAATAGTAGTATGATATAATTTGCTTATGGGCTGGTCAATGGGTAGGGTTTTGTCTTATGCAAGCCCAAACCCTAAAAGATTCAAATGAGAAGCTCTTATGTTTTACCCTATCCTAAAATACACAAGCAACAAAACCCTATATCCTACCCTACCTTGTATAACTCAATACCATTGGGTCTAGCTTCTAGAACAATTGTTAATATTTTGATTAATTATTTTGGTATTAAATGTTCTTTTTATTTACAAAGAAAAATATTACTTAAATTTAATTAATGTATATATTCATTTGATTTAATTAATTTATAAACTTAATTTTAATATACTAATTAAATAAAATCACGAAAATTATTATTTTTTCCTTTTGAAATCTGAATGTAAAAATAATTGCTACAATTGTCATTTAATGTGGAACAATAGCAGATTGTAGTAGTTTGTCTTTGTCTGACTATGTTTAGTGCTTAGTGACAATCACACATATTAATTTTATATTTTTCAATTTTTTCAAATAGTTTTTAATGTAATATATTTAAACAAATATATGTAAAACAAATATATTATGGAATCACAAATAATAAATATTTTTTAATTTTATACTTATTGCAAATTCATCATTAGTCTATTTTAAATTTTGACATATTTAATTTTTAGGTTGGTTAGGTAAGACTTGGTTATTAAGATAATGGATAATTGTTGGGTATGGGCCTATAGCTAACTCATGGGTATAGACTGTACCTATATCCATTGTTTTTTTTTTTTTAAGTGGGTATGGACCTACATTTGAGTATAGTAAACTTTTTTTAGGCTTGGGTAATAGGCCTATTTGTTTGTAATGTTTCATTGAATAAGCATGGCTGATAAAGTATATTCCTTTGTTAGTCATTGTAATCATAGAAATGTTAGGGTGAACAATATAAACCCAAACTGATATAACTATTTTGATTTAATGGATGACATAAGGGAGTCACATAATTTACAAGTCAACCTTTGGCAATAAGATGCACTATTAATGATAGTAAGGACAATTTGACAATATCAAATGGTACAGATGCAATGAAAATATTTGCTATGAATGCTAATTCAAATGTAATTGATGTGTTTGTAGATAATTTGGAGAAGGATGAGAATAACTTAAGTTGTAAGGGGTTGACGGAATAGGGATTAAGAGTGGATAGGAATTAGAGGTGAGAATAGGAATAGAGTTGGGGATCAGACAATGTTTGAAAGTGGGAGTATAAGAAGTGGAGTTCTTCTATTGTTGAGGGTGCCTGATTCTTATTTGATGATGAAAATGAAAATGACTCTTTATATCAACTTAATAGTGAGGGTAGGAATGATGAGAGCATTGATCTTTAGTTTCAGAAGAGAGTTTGAATAATGAGTTGTTAGATTATAGTTCTAACAACCATTATGAGAGTTACAACTCAACTGATTAAGAGTTTCAAAATGACCATTACATGGATATTTGAATAGAGATGTGTACTTTACCCTTGATTTTGGTGAAAAAATTACGCTAGCAAAAGGTATTATTTTCATAGATATGTATGCTTTTAGAGAAACTGTGAGAGAGTTTGCACTCCTAGAAGGTTATAAATTAGTTAGGGAAAAATATGAGAAGGTCAGGTTGATTGCTCATTATGTTGATAAAGATTTTTCTTGGAGAATTCATGCTTAAAAAATAGAAGATGGTGTCACCTTTCAAATAAAAACTTGTCAACTAACACACATATGTGTAAGAATAGATTGCACTAAGCATGCCTTTGCCAAATGGATGGCTTCTAAATTGATAGGTGTTTTGAGAGAAAATCCCCAACTGAAGGTTAGGAGAATTAGAAATGAAATGAAAAAATTTGGCATTGAGTCTATTATATATGCAGATTTATAAAGCAAGAGAAAAAAAATTAGAGGAGATTGAGGGTAGTCATTCTAAATCTTTTGGGTTTGTTAACTTATTATGCAAAAATGGTGTGTCTTCAAAATGAGGAAAACCATGTAACTTTACAATGTGATGTAGAAGTATATGATGAAGGTTGCAACATACCAATTGCACATGTTTTCAATTTTTTTTTCTAAGTTTGGTTGCTTTGAGGGATAGATTCTTAAGAAAAGGTGTAGTCTACTTCTAGGTTTTGATGGTTGCCATTTGAAAGAACCATATGGTTGGGGTGGGAGAAGGGATTGCTTGCTATCATTAGGTTATATGGACATGATAAATTATTCCTTTTAGCTTTTGCTGTTGTTGAGATGGAATGTAAGAATTCATGGATGTATTTCTTTGAGTAATTATCAAACAAGCTTGGATGGTTTTTCTTAACTTACCTTAGACCTTCAGAAGTGACATACTGAAGGTTTACATCTTATTGTACTAAGTTATGCAATATACCGATTTATAAATCTATATTTAGTAATATTTGTTCACTTTTACCTTCATGCTACTATCCTTACTTGGCTTGTTTTCAGGGTCTTGTGGAGACCATACATGAGTTGGTCCCTCATGTCTTTAGTAGAAGATTTATAAGGCATATCTATGCAAATTGTAGAAGTTAATTTGTAGGTGCTGCATTGAAAAGATATTTCTGGGAAGCAGCCAAGTCATATAATGCAACACACTTTTGCAATTTATAAACTTGAGTTGAAACTTGTTGCATATTAATGGTTTTTGAAAATCCTATGTGAAATATGGTTAAGGCATGTCATTGACCCTGGGCTGAAAAATAATTATGTTACTAACAATTATATGTAGATTTATAGAGCTAGTGAACAAGCAATAGAGGAAATTAAGGGTAGTTATTCTAAGTCTTTTGAGTTGTTACCTTGTTATGCAAAAACATGTTTTCAAAATGAGGGAAACCATGTAACTTTTACAATGTGATGTAGAAGCAAACAATGAAAGCTTCAACATACCAGTTGCGTTTTTTATCAAAATGTTTTTCTTAGTTTCATTGCTTTTAAGGATGGATTGTTAGGAAGGGGTGTAGTCTATTTCAAGGTTTTGATGGTTGCCATTTGAAATGGCCATATGGTGGTGGTGGTGGTGGTGGTGGTGATGATGGGGAAGGAGGGAGGGAGGGAGGGAGAGGGAGTTACTTGCTACCATTAGGTTATATGGAAATAATAAATTATTCCCTTTGGCTTTTGTTGCTGCTGAGATTGAATGTAAGGATTCATGGATGTATTTCTTTGAGAATTTATTAGACATGCTTGGATGGTTCTATCCTAACTTACCTTGGACCTTCAGGAATGATAAAAAGAAGGTATGCATTTTATTGTACTAAGTTATGTAATATATCTATTATAATATCTTGATTTAGTAAAATTTGTTATTTTTTATCTTAATGCTACTATTCTTACTTGGCGTGTTTTCAGGGCCTTGTGGAGAGCATAAATGAGTTGGTCCCTTATGCCATTGGTAAAAGATTTATAAGGTTTATATTTATGCAAATTTTAGAAGTCAGTTTGTTAGTGCTGCATTGAAAAGATATTTCTAGGAAATAGCATAATGCAACATGCTTTAATTATACAATTTATAAACTTAAGGAATTGAGGTTGGCATATGAATGTATTTTGAAAATCCCATGTGAAATGTGGTCAAGGCATGCCTTTGACCTTATGTTGAAAAATGATCATGTTACTAACAATATATATATATATATATACAGATTTATAGAGCTAGGGAAAAGGCATTATAGGAGATTGAGGGTAGTTATTCTAAATCTTTTGGGTTGTTTCCTTATTATGCAAAAGTAGCTTGTCTTCAAAATGAGGAAACCATGTAACTTTACAATGTGATATAGAAGTAAATGATGAAGGCTATAGCATACCAATTGTAGCTTCTTTCAAATTTTTTTTCTTGGTTTGGTTTCTTTGAGGGATGGATTTTTAGGAGGGGGTGTAGTCTATTTCTAAGTTTTGATGGTTGCCATTTGAAAAGACTGTATGGAGGGAAGTAGGGTTGGGAGGAGAGGGGGTCACTTGCCATCATTGAGTTATAAGGAAATAATAAGTTATTCCCTTTAGCTTTTGTTTTTGCTGAGACCGAACGTAAGTATTCATGGATGTATTTCTTTGAGGATTTATTCATGCTTAGATGGTTCTCTCTCAACTTACCTTGGACCTTTTGGAGCGACATACAAAAGGTATGCATCTTATTGTACTAAGTTATGCAATACATCTATTTATATTATCTTGATTTAGTAAAATTTGTTCTCTTTTATCTTCATGTTTCTATCCTTACTTGCCTTGTTTTTAGGGACTTGTGGAGACCATAAATGAGTTGGTCTTTTATGCTATTAGTAGAGGATTTATAAGGCACATCTATACAACTTATAGAAGTTAGTTTGTCAGTGCTACATTGAAAAGATATTTTTAGGAAATAGCCAGTTCATATAATGTACATGCTTTAATTTTACAATTTATAGACTTAAGGAATTGAAGTTGGGAATGTCTTTTGAATATCCCATGTGAAATGTGGTTAATGCATGCCTTAGACCTTAGGTTGAAAAATGATCATGTTACTAACAAAATATATATATGCAGATTTATAGAGTTAGGGAAAGGGTATTAGAGGAGATTGAAGGTAGTCATTCTAAGTCTTTTAGGTTGTTGCCTTATTATGAAAAAGTGGCGTGTCTTCAAAATGAGGGAAACCATGTGACTTTACAATGCAATGTAGAAGTAAATGATGAAGACTGTTGCAAACCAATTGCAACTTCTTTCAAAAAAATTTTCTTGGTTTAGTTTCTTTGTGGGATGGATTCTTAGGAAGGGGTGTAGTCTATTTCTAGGCTTTGATGGTTGTCATTTGAAAGGACCATATAATGGGTGGGTGGGGAGAGGGGTTACTTGCTACCATTGGGTTATATGGAAATAATAAATTATTTGCTTTGGCTTTTGTTGTTGCTGAGACCAAATGTAAGAATTCATAGATGTATTCCTTTGAAGATTTATAAGACATGCTTAGATGGTTCTCTCCTGACTTACCTTGGACCTTTAGGAGTGATAAAAAGAAGGTATGCATTTTATAATACTAAGTTATGCAATATATCTATTATAATATCTTGATTTAGTAAATTTGTTATTTTTTATCTTCATTCTACCATTCTTACTTAGCTTGTTTTCAGGGCCTTATGGAGAGCATAAATGAGTTGGTCCCTCATGTCATTAGTAGAAGATTTATAAGGCATATATTTATGCAAATTTTAGAAGTCAATTTGTAGGTGCTGCAGTGAAAAGATATTTCTGGGAAGTAGCTAGATCATATAATGCAACATGCTTTAATTTTGCAATTTATAAACTTAAGGAATTGAAGTTTGTTGCATATGACTCTTGAAAATCCCATGTGAAATGTGGTCAAGGAATGTCTTTGACTTAAAAATGATCTCATTTCTAACAATATCTCAAAGTTTTTTAATCATTGGGTTGGTGACCTTAGGGCAAATTGGAATTGACTTTGCTTGATGGATTGGGGCCAGATTGATAAGCAGGCTTCGAAAAAGCTAAAAAAAGGGAATAAACTAGTGTAATGTAATTGTTCCAAGTATATCAAATATAAATGCTAAGTAGTCTAGAAAGTGTCATCTTTTGGTAGCAAGCCAATCGGAATTTGAAATTCAAGATGAGTTAATTTACTATATTTTGAACGTACAAAGAGAACATGTGACTGTAAAAGGTGGATTATCAGTGAAATACCTTGTAAAAATGCAACAATTAGGGTGGTTGAGTAAAGTTATCCATTAACCAAAAAAATCGATAAACCAACCAAGTCGATACCAAATTTACCAAACTAGTTTGTCCAATTAATTTTTGGATTGGTTAATGGTTAATTTTTTTTTTTTTTCACAGGTTTGCAATTTTTAGTTCAATTTGGTTATGTTTTACAAAAAATTAAAGAATAACTGACTTGACTAAAATTTTCAAACAATGATATTTTTTGCTAGGGCTAAAAACCTATCTTATCCACCAAATAAATCATTATGTAGCTATCATTGATATATTGAGAATATAATGAAATTAAATATTTAATAAAAGGCCTATTACTATATGTACAATAAAACTTAACTTGTTTCCATACCTTACATCTTAATTTACATAAGCTTTTTCCACAATCTACATACTTATAAGAAGATTTTAAACTTGAATTTATTGATTGCTAATCTTGTTAACAATAGACATTTGAAAGAAAAGATAGAGAAGAGTTACCACCCATTTATAAACTAATTAGAGAATGGTGTATTAACCAACACCACATGAGATTGTTAAAACCAACACCATATGAAGTACAATCAACACAAAAATAACTATATCTTTTGAGAGCATAATTAATTGCTATGTTTCTCAATCAATCTTTCTGGTGTGACTATAGTACTTGAAATGTTGCTATTTGGAAAATATTGTATGTCATATTATGGTTGAGAACATTGTACTCAAGAATGCTTCCCAACTTGACTTCACAAATCTTAGATAACAAAAATTATATAGAAATAAAAAAGAATAATATTGAGAAAAAACTCAAATAAAAATTGGTTAATTGGTGAATTATCTAAATTGAACCAAAATTTTTAGATTAATTAACAATTGTCACACATTTCGGTGAATTAACTAATTATTTTGATCGGTTAATTTACCAAGCAGTTCAATGCTCACCCGTTATAGCAATAGCCATAGCTTATAGAAGAGAGAGGATTGAGGATTACAGAGATTACAACTATTCAAAAGAGAAGTACATGAAAGCATACAACCACATAATATATCTAATCATTGATCCAACATTTTGGCAAAAAGATATAACTCCTAAGGAATTGCTACCATCCTTCAATAAAAGGTTGCTAGGGATACCTAAGAAAAATAGAAGGAAAGAGCCATGTGAAGAAGTCGCTGTTAAAGACTAGGTTTCATAAGATGTAACATATGCAATGGTATAGAACATAACACCAAAACTTGTATGAATAGTGTAATTGTGAGTTCAATTCTTATTTCATTATTTCTAACATTCAATGCATTAATTCCACTATAATCTAATCTATTTTATATGTCAGGTAAATGTACAATCAAGAAGTAATAGTGCTACCAGGACTAGAAGAAAGACTACTAAGACTGTTAGAAAGGCTGTTGGGAATGTCAGTAACATTATTGTGATAGGAATTCTAAAAAGGCTTTTTGGAGGATTGTTACGAATGTTAGACATCTAAATGAGGTTACTAACAATCCTGGAAGTGTTACTTGAGTAAATGAGGTAATTCTTCATTTTGTGAAGCTATTTAGTTTATTTCTTTGTTGATTATATCTTAATGTATCATTACTTTGATGTGAATGAGATTGATTGGTGATTCAAATTACAACATGATTTCAATTGTGATATTTGCAAATCAACTAATGTGGTTGTTAAGAAGAGTAAGGCTGCAAAAGAGATTGGTGAGTCCCTGGAAGTTGCATCATCACAAACTCCAATTGGACCAATTATTCTAGCTTCATTGTCTAATTCAAGAAAGAAAAAAGGAAAGATACCTATTGGAGATGGACATATATGTTTATTAAGTTTAAGCAATTGATTTGAGTTTGTTTAACAAATTTCTTTACTTTACTTTGCATGCAAGAAGCTTTATATGAATGGATTTACCTATATATATGCATAGGTAAACCAATTGTAAGCTCAATTCTCATAGCCTAAGAAACAACCTGGGAAGCTTTTTACTGGAAATGTTATGCTATAGTTGTCAAAGGCGACCACCTCGCTTGCCTAAGGTGAGAGGTGCTAAGGATAAGGGAAAATCACCTTTTCCCTTGCCCAAGCGACACGGTTTCAAAAGGTAGAAAAAGGGTGCACCTCTTCTCGCCTTTTTCCCATGTGAGAGGTGCCCAAAGGTGGATCTGTTTAAACCCAAAATGTTTCTAAGTATTCTGAAGTGGTCTGCGGTAAAACATGCAACTTAAGGGAAAGGGAGAATAAAAAGGGAAAAATGTGACATTAGAAATGCCCTAAGTAGTCAATGACATATTGCAAAGAAAAAAAATCACCCAAACTTACATCTCCCTTCCCAAGTCCCAGCTGCCATGTGCTTGCATGTAATAGTTCCTGTAGCCTTGCTGACCAGTTCCCACAAACCCACTTCCCAGTGTCCTAGTTTCTGGCGACCTAGTTCCTAGGTAAGGCAGAATTAATTTTTTTTTCGTTTTTGTTTTGTCTGCTTTTTTCTTTTTTTCTTTTCACTTCTCTCAGCTTAATGTTGTATCTATAAGTGTGTAACTTTGTATTTATTATGTGTTTTTGGCTTTATTAAATCAAATTAAATGTATTATGTAAGCGTTTTTTGTTTTTCTTTAAATTTTGTTATTTTTTATTCTTTAGAATAGTTATTAATTTATTATTGAGATTTGAGAACTTGAGTTTTAATATGAAAATATGAATCTTTTCTTAAAATCTAAAATATGAATTAATTTTAAAAATCTACATATTTAAACTTATTTTTAAAATTTCAAAATATGAATTTGATTTCTAAAATATGACTATATGAGAATCTAAATTTATTTTTTAATTCTAAAAACCGACATTATTGTTTCAAAACCTGAAAATTTTTAATTTATTCTTTTAAAATCAATATTTATTTTTATATCTTTGATGTATGTGTTTTCATTTTTGTTTTGTACTTTTTTTAACATATAAATTTTTAACATTTGAATTTCTTTCATTTTTTTTATTTTGCAGAATATAGAGACAGAAAAAAGAAGTATGTCTTCTCAAAATGTAAATAAAATGAACACTGCATGGAATTATGGAACTTTGCCAAACCCAAAAGATACGAATAAGGTCAAGTGCAATTATTGTGACAAAGAAACAAATGGAGGGATAACTAGATTCAAGAAACATCTTGTTGGAGGATTTAGAGATATAAAGGCTTGTCCAAAATGCTTGGAATTGGTGAAAGAAGAGTTTAGGGAGTATATGTTGAAGAAGAAAGAATTGAGAAACAAAAACAAAATGGATGCAATACCCAATTTTGATGAAATATATGTAGAAGATACATGAGAAGATGAACAAAATTCTATAGCACGTGAAAAGTGGCCTATGTCTTATCAATCACGTTATTCAAGTCTTGTGTCAAATCAAATGGAAGTTTCCCAACAAAAAAAGCCAAGGCAAATCAGTCCTATAGATTAGTTTTTTCATCAAGATGAAGATGAAGTTGTGAACCAAAGAAAACATGGTGATAAAAATCCAAAAATGTTTGATGAATACTAGAAAAAAAAAAAGAGAGGGATAATGCGGTGCATAATGCTAGAGTACCTTTCAATGCTATACACTACAATAGCTTTGGTCTTATGATTGAAGTTATCGGTTAGTATGGTCTTGGTATAAAACCCCCAAGTTATCATGAGTTGAGAGTTCATTATTTGAAGAAATTGGAGCATACGACAACAATCTTGAAAGATCATGGGATAAAAAGAGAAAATTTTGGTAGCACAATAATGGCTGATGGTTGGAGAGATAAAAAAGGAAGGACATTGATAAAGTTTTTGATGAATAGCCCATGAGGAAGCATGTTCGTGAAATTTGTTGATGCATCAAGTTATGCTCACACTGGTGATAAAATATTCCAGTTGCTTAATGTTTGTTCAAGAAATTGGAGAGAATAATATTGTTCAAATAGTGACTGATCATGCAATTTAAAATGTTGCAGCAGGTATGTAAATATTATTCCATATACTTTATATTATTTTTTAATATTAGCATATTATATCACTGTATCAACTTATTGAATTTATTTCCTTAAACATGAAATTATTGGAGGCAAAGTACCCTCATTTGTATTGGGCTCCACATGCTGCTCATTGTATAGACCTCATGTTTTAAGATATCTTCAAAATGCCTAATTTGAAGAAAACTTATGAATAAACAGTCACCATGAATTGGTACATTTACAATAGAACTCTTGTTTTGAATAAGATGAGAGAGTTTACGGGGTAAAAGGAAATACTTAAGTTGGGCAAAACATGTTTTGCAACTGCTTTTCTCACATTGAGGAGGTTTTAGAAACAAAAGAAAAACTTGAAAAAGATGTATACATCAAAGAAGTAGATTGATAGAACGTTTGCTAAGGAGGCACAAGGTAGAAAAATTGCAAACATCATATTTATGCCTTCGTTCTGGAACAATGTTGCTTATGCTATTAAGTTGGCTAGCCCTCTAGTTAATGTACATCAATTAGTAGATGGTGAGAAAAGGCTTGCAATAGGATATATATGAGGCAACAGATAGAGCTCAGGAGATAATGTCATTTGGCCACAAAGAGGAAAAGTACAAAAAGACATTCAAAATCATTGATGAAAGATGGTCTATTAAGCTTCATCGACCGTTGCATGCAATCGAGCATTTTCTAAACCTGTAATTTTTCTATTCAAACCTAGAAATACAACAAGATAAAGAGGTTATGAAAGGGTTACATTAAAGCATACAAAAACTAGTGCATAACCCTAAAGAATAAGATGCAATTTCTAATAAGTGGGACATCTACATGAGAGGTGAAAGGATGTTTTCATTGCCAATAGCTATTAGATGAAGGACTTGTGACACAAAAAGTCCAAATAACAAAATTAATCTACTATATATTCTTGTTCTTTAATTAATAAACTATTTGTTCCTTAATTAATAACTTTATTGTTTTATTAACTTTTAGTTGAGTGGTGGGCTACATATGGGTCTTCAACACCAAATCTACAAAAGTTTGCCATCAAAGTTCTAAGCCTTCCTTGTAGTTCCTTCAAATGTGAAAGAAATTGGAGCGTGTTCGAGCATGTAAGTTGCTAAAATACTATTATGCATCTTAATTAGTTCTTTGTGTTTTCTATGCATGTATATAGTATATACTAATTAATTATTTTTAAACTTGTGTAGCTTCATTCAAAAAGAAGAAATCACCAAGAACAATAGTGTTTGAATGATTTAGTTTTCATCAAGTATAATAGAGCTTTAAGGCATAGATATGAAAAATATGGTACAATTGATCCAATCACCTTGCTAGAAATTGATGAAAGTAATGAATAGATGACTAGGTGTTTGAAGAAGGATGAAAATGAAGTGGATGCTCCTATATTTGATGGTGAAGATTTAACATGGGAGATGTTGCAAGAGCTGTTGGAGTTGATGAGCCAGAGTATAATTATAGATCTAGGTCTAGAGATAATTCAATTGAGAAATCGAAGGTTGTTGTTGTAGCTAACCATAGAGGAAGAAAGAAAATTGCTTCGTCTTCATCACGCCATCTCATACATGAATAAGAGGAAGAAAACAACTTTGATGATAATGAGATAGAGGTGGAAGAAGAAGATAATTAATGTTACAAAAGTGGTAGTGATGATGGAGATGATGTTGGCGGGAGTGATGATAATGGGGGCAACTTTGATGATGACTTCTTTGACTAGATTTAGAATTTATGATTTGAGATTTAGCTTAAAATTATGGATATTTGATGCATTTTAGTTTTCTTTTGAAACTATTTGTGATGATTTGCACTTATTACACTTAAAACTTAATTGAGTAACTTGAGTTAGATTTATTATGTTATATTTGTTGCATATCCAATAGGTTATCTACTCTACCTACACAAAAACTTAATAAATTCTTAATATATTTTATAAATTTTTATTTTCTCACCTCGCTTCAAAAAGGTAAGCACCTCTTGCCTCGAGCATTAGAGGCTTTGTTGTCTTGCATTGCCTTTTGCATTTAACAATTATGGGTTATACTAGCTAGGACTAAGAGAGTAACCCCATACCCTATGGAAAACCCAATGCTGCTTCCATCAAGAAAAAGACTAAAGATCATCTAATCCAACCCTATCCTTTTCAAAGATAACAAAATTAGCCCTTCTAAGTATTACAATGAATGCCTCATCCCCTAGGAAGAAAGCATCAAGAGTAGCCTCTATGATCACCCCTCCTTTTGTTACAAAGGAAGGCCTATCATCCAACCAAAAAACATCATCACCTAAGTGCAAGGCAGCCCCACTAGTTGTGCCAAAAATCAACCCTATCACCAAAGAAGAAGGTAACAACATCCAAAACTTTAGAGACCATAGTCTCAAATGAACGCTTTTGATATGAATGCCGTTAGATATAATATGACTACATATGATAGCTTGACAATTTTTTGGCTTGGTTGGTTGAAGATAACAAAGTACATTGGTTAGCATTTTTGGTGATTTTTTATTGACTTTTGGTGACTTAACTAAATTGTTTTGGTGGATTGAGCTAATCATCTATGAGTGTAGCTTAGATTAGTTGTTGGTTAGAGTATGTCTTGATGAATTCAAATTTTTTGTTGGTTAAATGATGCTATCAGTGGTTGTTGACATAGATATTGAGAATTATTTTTTGGCCAACTAATGATGTGAGTGTTGTTGCTTTTGTTTCTACATTTTCTTGGCTATCCTTTTTTTCTTTCTTTCTTATGTTTAGTTAGTAGCATGTAAGTGTACAATGTATATAATGTAATGCTATTGTTTTTTGCTGCTATGATCATGTTTAGAATTTATTACTAGTGCATTACATTGCATTAGAATGCCCAGTCACACCAACTTACATATGTAGTACAATTGCATACATTACAATAATCTTTACTTTGCCAACATTTGTAGAAGTTAGCAGAACAACAGAACACTAAAAAGTACTATATTTACAACTAAAGTTTATATGGTAAGTCCTTTTTTCTTAGGCCTATTTCATTGCTACTAAAGCTTGTAGCTTCAAATTTTTCATGGCCTTCCCCATCACCACAACCAAAACTTTGATATATATCCTCTTCAATCGATACATACCAATGTAAAAATCTATGATCAGCGCAACAATAGGAAAGGCTTCCTTGATTATTGCTTATCTTGGATATCATTATGGATGTCATCCATCAACAATTAGCTTTTTGCACCTCTCTTTCCTATATTTTAACACACCTAAATTAGTACAAGAAGTGCTTTATGAAGAAACCATCTTAACGTAATAAAAAACATACTAAATAAGAGGATTTATATGGCAAACATCCATCAACAAATATAAATGGCGACTTTCATAGCTATATAGAATTATTACAATCAAGCCTTTAATAAGTAACACATTTAACATACACAGCCTTATAGTTTATAATAAGTTGCACATAACACGTTTAACATGTCAAATGGCTTTAGGCTAAGCCATTAAAGTGTATTTTTGTCACTAAAATTAGGTCAAAAAAGTCAAAATTTGTTAAAATGTACAGAAGGGTATTTTTAGTACTTTGCTCAATTTTTTAGATGGCGAGACCTTGAAACCCTAATGACTCCTAATGCTAGGGCTGGCTTGTTGGATAGCATAATACCTCAAGGATGTATTGGTAATTTTGAAACCATGCGGGTTTTTATAATTTAGGCAAACTCAGGGGTAGTTTTTTAATTTATCCTTTATTTTATCTAAATATTCTAAGAATGAATTTATAAATAAAATTTATTATCTAATAAACTCAAAAATATTTTACAAATATAGACTTTTTAAAAATATTTTAAATAAATTTAATCAAATATTCTCCTCTTAAACAACTAAAAGAAAAAGATAAAATTTGCCTTTTCTTTTCACTTTTTAAGTTGAAGTATGCTATCTTTGAAGGTGCATTTACTCATCTAAAATAAAATGTGACATTTGTATGTGCATTTTGATTTTAAGATGACCAAAAATATGTCGACACTTAACAAGAGTATGGTACGTAGCTTGTGCCAAGTGTTCAATATGTGTTGAATATTAAATAAATGATATCAAACATGCCCACCCATTATAGACCCTGAGCTGCATTTTGCAGAATCCTTATGCTTCACTTATGGTAAAGTACATTCCATTATTAAAGTTGCAGATGATATATAATGCTACATGTTCCTATGTCATAAAGTTGTGGCATTTAACAAATTGATTCCTATACTTTTAAGGTCCAATTCCCTTCTCCAAATCGTCAAGGATGAGAGTCCACATCTCATTTAATTACATGTATAAATTTACAATGAAAGTTGTCACATGACCAAAAGGTTATCCCGGGCCAACACTTAAAATTTTTCACTTTGTCCATGTGCAGCCTGACTTCCCACTTTAGTAATATGATGAAGCTAGTAAGTGTATCCACTCAATAACTTTAGTTTTGTGCTTGGTTGCTTGCTCAGCAATATGATGAATCTAATTAGCCTATCCCCTCAAGTACTTTAGTTTTGTGCTCGGTTGTTTGCTTTAAGGCCTATTTGCAATATTTATGTACAAACTCAAAGCATAATAACTCAAGCATCAAGTAAATATAAGCAAACATAAGTGTTAACAAAGAGCGACCAATCCTATAATTCTTATTGCTTCACCAACAACAAAATCATACATGGAATTTGGCTTTGAGCCATCACAAATAGTCCCATCACAAACACTCCCCCTACTCTTAACTCTACTGATTGTTGCCTTTGGAGTTGTGAGGTCTCAACCTTTTATAGCCTTAAGCTATAAAGCTATGCAGTGGGCATCCCATACTACTAGGCCTACTATCTATTGCCATCCATAATGATTAGGAGTCATGTGCCACACATGGCACCAATTTAGAGCATCTTGACTCGAACCTGCTAGCACTATCCACATAGCATGCACAACCATCTACTAACTTGCCCTAGTATCTCCCTCTCTAAGGCCACTCCTATTAGTTTTTAGGGCCTTATCCAAACCTATTGAAATAAAGTCAATATGCCTAGAAAAGTTGGGCATATCTCAATTGTTTTGACTAGGTCAAGGTTATCTCTGCAACAACCTACTAGCTAGTGTTGGAAATCTTGAAACCTTAGTTAACTGTCATGTGAACTTGCGAAGCATCAATGTGATGCCTACTCATGTCAAAGGGGTTTGCTAAACTATTATGTCAGCCTTATGTGCCCTATTGTGTGCATCTTGCACTACTTGTGCATGCTATCACCCCCACTTGTTGCCCACTACCTAGTGCACCCATCTCAAAGTTCCTGCAAGCTAGTAATACTCGTATTTTGCATTTTCCATCATTAGCCAACTTTGGATAAGTTCGATGCACTAAAACCTATTGCCTTGTGCATCGTCTTATTCATAAGCCTACAAGTTCTACACAATGTTCCATTCATCATGCCCAGGTATCTATCAAGCACAAGTCCGAGCTCATAATGTCCTCAAGGTGTTGTGCGCTACAATGCCTACAAGCTATTGACAAGGATGCTCATGTGCCCACAATTGTGCTGCATAAGTGAGCTACACTTTCCCAACATGCATCATTATACACTATCATGCCTATCCTACAGTGCCAATTGCATCTCATGTCATGACGGGCTAATAGAAGTCCAATAAGTAACCTAGACCTATAGAGGATAAATATGGGATATGGTGTCCAATCTATTTGATGGGATAAAAAGAATGAGCAATTCCAATCTTGTGGGATAATAGAGAAAATTTTCTTGTTTGTACTCATTTTGTCCTTTGTAAATTACATTTATATCCTTATTTTCTTCTTTTCTTTCTCTTTTCTCCCAACAAATCTACTCTCCAAATTGCAAGCTTATTTACTATTACAAACCTCCATGCTCAAATCAGCTACTATAGGAGGTGGGAGGTTCTTTAACTAGTTGTCATGTCTTGAATCAAGGAGCAAAAGCCATCAACCAATTTTGTAATTCATTGTTTGGAATTCAACCAATTGGCCGTCTAACACCCCACCATCATTAGAGTGCCATCACTTCCAATCTCCACTAGTAGCAGTCAATTCTTCCAATTAATGTTGTTAAAGTGATCTAAATCTTGCCAGAAAGCTTTCCTCCTAATTAATATACAACTCCTATTGCTGGAAACAACAACCTTATCCCCATCACTGAAGCTCTGCACTCACCTTTAAATTTTGGTGCTTCTCTTGTTTGTTTAATGTTAAAAATTATATACATGATATTTGTTGTGAAATTGGGAAGGTATTTATGAAGTTATTTTCTTGCTCTTCTATCAAATTCTAGGCATCATGTATTTGATTTAAGTTTAGGTGCATTTTTTTGAATTGGATAAAGTTTTGGCCTCAATCTAATATATAGAAATAATCTTTAGAATTCTTTCAATCTCCACTAGCAACAGTTAATTCTTCCAATTGACGCTGTCAAACTGCTCTAAATCATGCCAAAATCTTTGCTCCTAATTAATATACAACTCCATTAGCTAAAAGCAACAACCTATTACCACCAGCGAAGCTCTATAGTCACCTTTAAAATTTGGCATTTCTCATGTTTGTTTAACATTAAAAATAATATAGTTGCATTTGTTGTGAAATAGGGATGGTGTTTATGAAGTTATTTTCTTTCTCCTCTGTCAAATTCCAAGAATCATGTATTTAATTTAAGTTTTGGCATGTTTTTAAGAGTTAGATAAAGGTTTGGCCTCAATCTAATATATAGAAATAACCTTGAGAATTCGAACCAACCCCTAAATTCCTTAACCACCTACAATCGAGTCTTCTAAAACTATTTTAAGTTTAGGGTACTCTTAAAATAATTGTCACAATATTATAATTCATCTAAGTAAACAATCACTATAATTATCCATTTTCATCACTCTTTTCATCCCATTAAGTAAATATAGTTTAAAAAGAGCAAAATTTTTCTAAGGCCATAGCCTATCCCTCACTTCATCCCGTTATAGCGCATCTCATTTATCAAAGTAACAAGCGTAAAGGTTACTTAATTTTGACTAAAAATGTATTTAGCCATTGTTAATAAAAAGTTCCATACTAGCAAAAGAAATTGTAATACAACAAACATGACATGGAGAACTTAACTTTTACTAAAATTTACAGTTCATGAAAAAATTCCCTTGAAAAGAAGATTGATCCCTTGAATATTCTGTCTAAATTTATTATTTAAGGGATTGAAGATTATTCTGGCGCAGGTAAGTGACATAGTCTCCCCTATTTCCGTATAAAAAACCTATGAATGATCTTGAAACTAAAGTTCAACTTTGAAATAAAGATGAGTTGACAATTTAGTGCCTTGAAAAAAGTCTAGAAATCTTCACGGTTGCATTGTATTATTGTCATGCTTTGTGCTCACGAGCTTATTGAATGCGAGAATGTGAGAACTATCTCCAAACTTGCTGAATGCATTCTAAAATTAGACTATAATCAATTTACCCAATATGAATGTTCATTAAATGTTCTACATAAAAAATTAAAAATATTAATTTATGTTTATACTTTGAAGTATATTTTCTCAATTATTTAATATATACTTCAAATTATTATATTAAATAATAAATTTAAAAGTGTGAAAGATTAAACTTAGAGATAGAAATTATTGAAAAAACACAATATATAGGTGAAGAGAGAAAATTGGGAAAACTTAGATTTTTTATACTTGTTTAAGAATATGGTTAATTTAATTGATATAGTAAAAGTATATCAAATAGCTAATTTAATTAATACACTTAGATAAGATATAAATTTATAGATTTTATAATTATTAATTTACTTATACTTGATTTATTTTTTGATATTTATTTCATGTCAAGCCATAACTAAATTATGAGTGGCATTCTTTTTCCAAAAAAAAAAACAAAAAAGAATAAAGTAGTGATATTAGCTAAAATATATTTAACACAGTTACACTAGTGTTTTCAATAAAGTTACATTTATATAACATTTGTTAATAAATTGCCATTAAGTATTATATTATAATGTTATTTTTTATTACTATTATTATATTATCTTAGTGTGTCACTGCATTATAAAATGGTGTTAAATTAGTACCACTAAATAATTTATGACATCTTTTACCAATGACACCATAAATAATTATGAATGGTGTTTTTATGAAAAAAATAGAGATGAGAATTAAAATATATTTATGTCATTTATTATTCAAAAGTCATTCAATATTGTATTATAGTGATATTTTTTTTATAATTATTACTATATTACTCTTTCGTGATATTATACTATAGAATGCCATTAAATTAGTGACACTAAATATTTTCTCATTTTTTTCTAAATGACACCATAAATATATAAGTATGGGTGGCATTTTTAAAAAAAAATTAGTAGCACTAGTTAAATGCCTTCAACTTATATTTTTGTTGGCATTTTAATCAAATGCTAATTATTTATATGTCATTTAATAATCAAATTCCACTAAATATTTTATTATAGTGATATTTTTTTGGCTATCATCATATTACTTTGTCTATGTCATTACACTATAAAAAGCCACAAAATTAGCACCACTAAATGCTTTATGAATTTTTTTTTCTTTCAGATAACACCATAACTACATATTAATGGTATTTTTCTAATTAAGAAAAATTAGTGGCATTAGTTAAATATTTTTAAAATAGATTTATCTTAGCATTTCCAATCAATATCAGTATTTTATTTGTCATTTAATAATCAAATATCAACATATATTAAAATATAGTGGCATTCTCTCATAACTATCACAATATTACTTTTTGTGTAATTATATCATAAAATATTACTAAATTAATGCCACTAATTGGTCATTTTTTTCTATTAAATATTATTTGTTGAATCATAATATTTTTTTATACTATTCAAAAACTGAAGTGTACTCGTTATACTCAATCTTCAAATCTTTTATGATGTTCAACATTTATGCTAAATTTTTGTCCTTTTTTCTACCCTATAATTATTTTTTCATTTTCTTAGCTAGATTGATAAACTATTATTCCTGTATTAGTAGTTCAAAGCTCTACTCCGTAAATGGTCGAACCCTTTCCACGAATAAGTTTATAAATTCTTCTCACATTCTTTCATAAATTCAAAATTCATTGAGTGTCAAATAAATTCGAAAAATTGCCACTAAATTATAGAAGTATTAAAAAGTGTCATTTAAATAATATTATAATAGTAATTTTATATTTAATGGCATTTTTTAAAAGTGCCACTTGTAGTGATGTAGTGAAAGCCATAAACAAGGTAAAATTTATTTTCGTTTCTAAGGTTTTAACTCAATTACAAAATCATCCATATCTTTTTAATTGACTTCAATATCATCCTTTTGGCCATCCTCCAGCAATATATTCAACCAAATTAATGGGTATATTTAGTCATTGTCCATTTCATAATTAAACTAATAAAAAAACAAAACAAAATATGAGCCATTCATTTTTATGGGATAATCTAAACCATAAACCAAAAGCCAAAGGCAACATGTATGGTTTATTTTAGTTTTTCTTTTATTTTTTAATTTAGTTCAATTTATTTTATTACACTTTAATTTCATTGTTAGCATATGTTCTCAATCTTGAAGATAAGATCTCTTCATCTTAAGGTAAACAAATTGCATATTTGTTCAATTATAACTCAATAAATAAGTTAAATTATTAAATATATTTATACTGGCATTATCCTTGTGCTATGCACAGATTCTTTAAAATTATATATTAGTTTAATTTTTGAATAAATATAACTAAAAATAATGATATAAAAATAAAACTATCAAAAAATGGACAAGTAAAATTAAATTTAAAACTTCAAAATTCAGTATTTAAAAGTTTGGAACATATAAAGACATCTCATATATACATGATATCATTAAAAATAAATTTCAAGATTATCAGTGAGAAGTTAACAAAAAATTCAAAACTTCCCGAGATAAAAGTTTATGAATATATTATATACTTTATTGAAAAGAAGAAAATATTATGCAACTAAAATCTAATAGATACTTGTATTAAATATATATATATATATGTGAGAAGAAAATAGAAAATAAGATTGATAGTATAAAAGTTGTTGGAAAAAAACTTAAATTTATAATACTTTAATATTACTTTAGACTTAAAAGATGGTGAATATATATTAACTTAGAACTCAAAATATAAAGAATAAGATTATACATTGAACTGTGAAGAATTAAAGTTTTTTTTTATTTAATTTCAATATTTTATTGAAAACAATTAAGCTAAGACAAAATTATGATAGTAAAGATTAAAAAAAAATAAAAAATCAATATATATAAAATCATTATAAAGTCAAATTCAATATTAGTATATAAATTAATAGAAACCTTTTAATTTGACTCATAACTTTGTTGTTGAATAATTAAATGAAAAAAAAAGTTTGACATTAATAATACAAAGTTAAAATTACAGTAAATTGATAAAGTACTTATAAACTCAAAATTGATTTTAAAATATGAAATAGTGATAGGATATTAGGCTGAAATTAGAATGCAAGATAAAATATAGAAATAAAATATGGTCTTGTCAATTAAAAATAACTTGTTGATGGTAGAATCTTTTATTAAAAATACATTTTTTGTGAAAAAAATGCATCTTTCATTCAAAATACATCTTCTATGCAAAACTCAAGGACCATTTTTTTTTTGTTTTTTTTTTTTTATTTTATATTTTTGGGATGATTTTGTTTATTATGCACTATGTAAAAGATACTTAAAAGGAATCTTTTGTCAGTTTTCAATATTTGGCCAAAAAGTATTATTAAAAGATGGTTAGAAGGTTGAGATTGAAGCCAATTAAAAGGATACGGCTAATTTTTCAATTGAGTTGAAGCCTAAAGGATGAAAGTGAATTTTGCCCACTATAAATATAATTAATTTATCTCCATTGTGACATTAATAAAATGCAAAAAATAATTTATTAGATGATACATTAAATGTTACAAAAAATGCATTAAATAACATGTCAAAGTGCCACTAAAAATAATTTTAAATGACCTGATAATATGCTACTAAAAATGCATGTAGAATTAAAATGCCATGAAGTTGCTTTGAATGACAAGAAAATATGCCATAAAAAGTACAATAAATGACATATTAAATTGTCACAAAAATAATTTTAAATGACATGCTAATTTGCCACAACAAGCACATATAGTGATGTTAAAACGCCACAAAAAATTTCTTTAGATGATTGTACTAACATGCCATAAGAAATTAGCTAACATGCTAAATTAAATGCCACAAAATATTATTTTGAATGACATTCTAACCTACATTCAATAGACGTATATGAAACTCCAACTTACCTATTGTTCGGTAAAAGACTTGAACTTAAAACCATCTATTAGTAAATATATGAGTTTATCATCAAACTACCAATTAAATGTACAACATATATAGTCAAAATATTAATTTATTTTTATACTTTGAAACTCTATTTTTTGAATTATTTAATATATACTCAAACTTATTATATTAAATAAAACATTTGAAACTGTGAGAGAGAATGAATTAGAGATGGAAAACATTGAAAATAAAAAAGATAATATATATGAGAGAGAAAAATAGGCAAAAACTTATCGCTTGTTTGATTTTATTTCCAAAGGTATTTCCAGTTGTAATGCATTTCTAAAAGTTGAAAAGTTAATTATGAAATAGAAATAAAAATTGAGATATATTTGAATGAAATGTTGGAAATTAATGATTAGAATAGGTTATCGAATTGAAAAGTAAGTTAATTTATATTTTTTTATTTAAAAATATTTATTTTTTAAAATATATGTATATTTTATTAATTTAAAAATGATAGTGGGTACTTTATATCAAATCAAATTTGAATTTAATTGATGTGTAATAGGATGATAGGGTAGGTCTAGGAAAACTTTTGAGATGAAAATGCATACTCTTTTTGAAAAAAATTGTGAGAAAGTGTTTGTTTCCAATTTTCATTTTCATTTCGAAATGAAAATGAAAATAGGGCTTTGAAATGAAAACAAAAGGGTTGTTAAATTTTGATACTTATTTAAAAATACTATTAATGTAGTTGATACATTAAAAATATATAGTTATTTTAATCAACACATTATGATAAGATATAAATTTATAAACTTTACAATTATTAATACACCTATACTTTATCTAATTTTGAAATATTAATTTCAAATCAAGATATAACTAAATTATGTGTGGTATTCTTTTTTTTTAAAAAAATATTGATACTAGTTAAATTTCTTTAAGATATAGTTATGTTAGTTTTTTTTAAGAAATTATATTTATTTAATATTTATTTATCAATAGCCATTAAGATTATATTATAGTGGTATTTTTTTATTACTATTACTATATTTTTTTTAGGTATCACTATACCTAAAATGACATTAAATTGGTGCCATTAAATAGTTTGCGGCATCTTTTATAGATGACACCATAAATAAATATTAAAGACATTTTTGAAAATAATCAGTGTCACTACAAAATGCTTTGCAAATACATTTACATTGGCATTTTTAATTAAATGTCATAGTTTTTATTTGTCATTTATTAATCAAACACTACTAAATATTGTATTATAATGATTTTTTTTACAATTATCATCATATTACTCTTGTGTGTCATTAAAATATAAAATGTCACTAATTTAGTGTGACTAAATATTTTGTGGCATGTTATCAAAGCTGAAGGCTCATATGTATAAAGTTCTAATAAACTTAAGTCAAAATATCCTAATGGCTACATTTAGTCTTGATATCCATGCAGATCGCCATTCTCACACTCATTCATCTCTATTCGATGGGACCAACAAGCCGACATGGACCAACTACTCTCTGAAGAGCAGGCTAGAACTTACCATTAAAAACAAGAAGATCCTCTCAATGAATGCCAAGATGAACAAATGTCCTATCATGTGCACTAAAGAGGAATACAATCAAGTTAGTGCCTATGCCTCCGTAAAAGATATATGGGATATGCCGTAAGTCACCCAAGAGAGAAACTCTAAGGTAAAATTGGAACAAATTCCTCTTGTAACCTCTAAACATGGACCTAAGCCTATGAAAGTTCCAGTCATATTCAGAACATTTCTACTACTCTTGAAAAAATTTACACACAGTTTACTGAGCTTGCCTCTACCGTGGATGACAACTTTTGTTGCTACAAGCACCGTATCTCCCATTTGCGCCATGAGGTCATGAAAGTACTTCACCCTAACATTAGCAAACGTTCTAGGGGAATTGATTTTTTGATGATGAAGGGGTAGACTTAACTATTGCCTCCACCCCCATTTACCCCTAATCATTGCAATTATATTACTTTTTTAGATAATGTCTCAAATATTCATTTTGTTGCTGAAAACTAATTCCTACATGAATTGTCTTCTTGCTATCTTTGGTTGTTCATTAAACTTAGACTACGGATTAATCTTGTTTTGGTAACTATTGCTATAACCATTTCTTGCATGGAATATTTTATAACGAATTTGTTTGATATGGCATGATTACATTTGGTTTCTCATATAACTCTACTAATTTACACTTCTTATTTCCAAAAGATGTAATTATACTTGATATGGGAGTTGCAAGCTTTTGAAAAATTGTTTATCTTAAGGGGATGCTACATTTGGCAAAATTGGTCATCATGATAAAGGGGAGATTGTTCAGATCTCCTCTTGATTTAATTTGATCATAACTAACTAGCAAATATTGGCTTTCCTAGCAAACTATCAATATCTCATCTTGTTTCTTCCAAATTCTAAAATGAAAAGAAACCGTTGTATAATTTTAGAATTTTCCAAAAATCTACCGACATATGTATATCTGGCAAAATGGCAGCTGGTATTGTCAAGAAGGATAATTAATCTAACAAATAAATTTTTTGCATCCTAAAATACTCACATCAATCAAGCTAGATTACAAAAAGAAATTATTAAGTTTGTGATATGAATAATTTGACCATAAGGTGATTCAGTAAACTAATTAAAGATTGCCCATAAATTAACTAATGAAATAAAAAGGCTAGAGAGTACAAAGACAAGTTTTAAATTAGAGAATAAGGCCAAAAAACCTCAATGGGCCTAAGCATATCAAGACAAAAATTACAGATAAAAAGCCTAGAAAAAACTTGGGAGGAGGGGAAGAAATCATTTGGAAAAAAACTCGCAAAACCTCAAGAATTTTCAAAAGTAAGGATCTATCTACTTGTGTTCCAGAAAAATTGAACCGATGTTCTATTATCAACCAAAAAGAACACCACTTCTTTTTCATGTTACATTATTTTGGTGCAGTTTATTGAAACTTTGAGATAAAAATAGAAGTTCTAAGACATGAGAAGGAAAGTGAAAGTAGTCGAGACATGTCTTCACCATTGAAGAAGGATGCAAATGCTGAAAATTTCACATCTTTCAAACCCTAAAGCAGGAAAAGGAAGGTTGATAAACTAGAGGTTGGAATGCAAGGAAAACTAGAAAATGTGGAGTATTCCTAGGTAACCCCTTGAAGACAACCAAGATTAGAGCCCTCCTAGACTTGGACTTTGAAAGGGAGTTGGTATGCTTAATTTTGGAGAGACAATAGTGATGTATTTGTCTGGAGTATGATAGACTTAAGGGGATCTCTCTTAATGTCATTATGTACCATATAAGAGTGGATACGAGCATGTGACCTATGTAACAAAAGAGAAGGAACTTTAGAGTAGAACCTAATTAAATAATCAAGAAAGAAATGTCCAAACTTCTATAGGAAAAGTGCAATTGATAAGTTTAACACTCAAAATGGTTGGCCAATGTGGTAATGGTGCCCTAGCTTAATAGGAAATGTAGAATATCCTTCGGCTTCACCAACTTAAACAAAGCTTGGTTGAAAAACTCTTTCTTTCTCCCATGCATAGTGGACTCCATGACAGTGTGCAAGATTCTAAGTTTCCTCAGTACCTATCAAGGATACAACTAGGTATATCAGGCTTAGATGATGAGGAGAAGATGAACTTTATAATAGCTCATGGAATTTACTATTGTAATGTGATGCCATTTAAATTTAAGATATATGAGTTGCATACCAATAGCTAGTTAATCACATGTTCGATGATATGCTTGGGAGAAACATGAAAGTTTACACTAATGATATGTTAGTCAAAAGTTGTGAGTGAAGAAACTACCTCTATGATCTCGAAGAATGCTTTAACATTTTGAGGAGATTTAATTTGCACCTCAATATGGTGAAGTATGCCTTTGGACTGTATGGAGGTAATTTCTTGGGATACATGGTGTCAAAGCATGGATTCGAAGCTAATCTTGACAAGATCGTGGTGGTGTTACATATGCTACCTATGCACAATATCAAAGGGGCGCAGATACTAGTAGAATGCTTAGCCACATTAAACTACTTCATTTCTTGTTCTACCAAATAGGGACTACCTTCCTTCAAGATCTTGAGAGGGACTAAAGCCTTCCAATAGAATGACTAATGTGATAGAACCTTCCTATAGTTGAAAGAATACTTAACATCATACAATTATTGAGAAAGTTGTGGATAGATGAATTATAGTACTTATGTCTGGTTGTCATAAATAATACAATAGTGCTGCTTTAGTGCATGAGTAAAAACGAGAGCATGAGCCGATGTATTATGTCATCCATCACTTATTAGGTTCTTCTTTTTGAGATGTTAGCCATAGCAGTAGTGATGGCTGTTGGAATGTTTTGCCCACACTTTCTAACTCAGTAAATTGATGGTGCTCACCAACTACCCCATTGTAA
This sequence comes from Jacaranda copaia, assembly GCA_014898725.1. Lineage (NCBI taxonomy): Eukaryota > Viridiplantae > Streptophyta > Magnoliopsida > Lamiales > Bignoniaceae > Jacaranda > Jacaranda copaia. The sequence goes on along the minus strand of JACGDI010005411.1, from coordinate 2,850,520 downwards.
AGGATACTTAGCATTACATAAGCCTTGGTAAGACTTTTCAAATGAGTACTGGAACGACGTTAGTATGGGGTTGAATAAAAAACCCAACCTACTATCTATACATAAGTTTGGGCTCATTTTCTGGTAGAAAGAATTAGGGAAGACATAGGCGGCTCTTTTTCTACTTGGGTCTGTTACATAGATGGATAAGCTACATGAACCGATAATACAATAGGGATAGTTTTGGAAAGCCCCCTAGGAGAGAGAATGTACATAGCAAGATCCACATTTTCTACCTCTAATAACAAAGTGTAATATGAGATGTTAATCATAGGGATGAAGCTGGATCATGCTATTAAGGTGTGGTGCTTTGTCGTTCATAAGATTCTCAATTTGGTAGTAAACCAAGTCATTGAAAGCTATGAGGCTAAACAAGATAGAATAGCCAAGTACCTCATCTAAGTGAGAGCAATGTAGTAGATGTTTGGAAGTTGCTCCATTCCTTAAATTTTGTGCATGAGGGCATTAGTTGGCTAGCTAAGATCACTAGTTCTTTGACTACTATAAAGAGCTATTAGATCACATTCCTAACTATGGATGCCGTAGATCAACTCCCAATCTCCTACCAAAATAATAAATATAAAGGCCGGCACTATCACATGGATGGCTCCTATTATGAAATACTAACAAGATACCAACATCTCAAGTTATTTAAAGAAAGCTATTAGCTAAAGGTGTGAATGGATCAATTCATTTTGATAGATGGAGACTTGTACAAGAGAGGTTTCTTACAACTTTAATTGAAGTACATACCATCTAGAAAGGCAGAATATGTGCTAAGAAAAATACACTAAGGTTTATGTGAAAGTTACTCCAAAACAAGATCATTGGCATCAAAAACTTTTTGGCAAAGATACTTCTAGCCAACCGTGTTGAAATATGCTAAAGCATTGATGAGGAGCTAAACACCTTGCTAGGAATATGCCCTATAAAACTACCAACTTAGAACCCTTCTCCGACTTATCGGTAATCCCTACATTTTTGCACAGTAGGGAATTGACATCTTTAGCCATTTCTTTTAAGTATCCAGCTAGAGAAAATATCTCATTGTTGCAGTAAACTATTTCTACAAGTGAGTGGAGGTAGAATGTTTAGCAAGAACATGCGAAAAGAAGGTATAAGATTCTTTAGAGAAATATTTTCTATGTATTTGGATTACCTCGAGCTCTAGTCTTTGGCAATAAGACCAATTCAACATAGTAAAACTTAAGGAATAGTGCCAAGAGTTCTCCATCAAATAATTCTTTACGTCAATTGTTAACCCTTGAGCAAATGGACAAGCTCAGGTTACTAACAAAACTTTTCTTCAACATATTAAGATGGGCTTGGAGATGCTCAAAAAACATAGGTAGTTAAACTCCCTTTGATATTATGGAAGTGCCAAACTATGCTGCAAATGTCTACTAGGGAATCCTTGTCCAACCTTGTGTATAGAATAGAAGTAGTGACTTTAGCAAGAGTTGAAGAGGTTAGTTGGTGAGACATCTCCCACAATTTCAAGGAGTTGAAAGCCAACCTCGACCTACTTCCTGAAAGAAGGAAACAACATGCATCCACACATATTGATATAAAACTAAGATGGCTAAGACTTATAACACCAAAGGACATCCCAAAAACTTCCAAGTTCGTGACTTGGTGACGAGAAAAGCATAAGCATTCACAAACTTGATGCCAAGTGGAAGACCCTTACAAAATAACCAAGACTATTAACCCATAAGTAAGTTATAAACCATGGGAGGAAGAGAAGTGCCCAAAACGTGGAATGTCTAAAACCTAAGGAAATTCTATGCACAAATGGTAGAGGCCATCCTTTATGTCACTTGAACACACCACTTGTAACATTACTAGAGTGTTACTAGGTTTCTTCAACACAATTTATGATTCTAGTTTGTTTATCTACCTTGAAACATATTTTTTTTGAATGTTTGAATAATGCCTAGCTCTTTGTTACTATTATTTATTTGTATAAATGCAAGTTCTTATCATTTTAGTATCTTTTCTCATGACTTCGATTTATTTGCAACTACATGTTACCCTCCAAAGCACTCTCGACCCATTGGTGTAATCCCACTATGAGGCTCCATAGAGAGTACATGATTACCACCAGGCATAATTCTACTATATGGCCCTCTGAGGACGTGTGTTGATCAGCATAAACCCACCACATGACCTTTGGGAGGCACGTGGCAGCCACTCTAAAAAAGCCTATTATAATCCCCATGAATCAGTGGTAACTATTCTGCATAAAATCGCTACATGGTGCTTCGAGAGGCACATGTAGTCACTCTGAAAAAGCCCATTATAATTTCTCTGAATCAATGGTAACTATTCTGCATGAACTCGCTACATAGCCCTTTTAGAGGCACATAGTGGCCACTTTGAAAAATCCTATGGTTATTCCTTTGAGTTGATGGAACTTTTTGATGTAAAGCCATTACATGCCTTTAGGAGGCACATGGTAGCTACTTTGAAAAAACCCTTTTGTAAATTGTCTAGGATGGTGGCAGCCCTTCAACACAGACCTACTATATAGCCCTCTATAGTCAGTTAGTAGCTAAGTGGAGAAACCTTCCTTCATTCCTCTTTTGAGGAAGGTAGCGACACCTTGACATTTAAACAATGTTTTTAAGACAAACTACTCCTTGAGTTATTGTATGCTCACTACAAAGCCTCCCAAAAGGTACAATAATGCACTCCCCCTTATCTCAACAGTTAAGCTTCAACGTTAAATGATTACTTGGAATAAAATTTTCACCTTCCCTGATTCCACTTTATACATAATCAACAATGACCCTCCTACGGGACTTATAATGAAGTTTGATTAAACAAAGGTCCACACCTCTGCAGAATTATACTATCATGCATCATGCTTACATCAATAACAATCACTCGAAACTCATAAGATTGACTAAGTGCATATGTGAATCCATCTAAAATTTCACTAAGTCTTTGGACAAACGTTTAGAGAATAACACTCTCAATAACCCTAAAAAGAGCGTAGACATTTAAATTGTTTTTTTTACATTTTTGACAGGTGGCCATAGCTTGGGCGCCCGAGTACTTGAATGGGCACCCATGTAGGTGCCCAAAACAGGCATCCCCACCGTGCCAAGAAACCTTAAGCGAATGGCCAACATGGGCTCCTCTAAGGATCCTGAATGACCGCCTAGGTTGAGGAGTATCATGTATAAATAACTTAGGGAGAGCTTTCGCATGTTTAACCAAGGTTGAGGAGTGTCGTGCATATATTGAAAATTTGGGGAAAAGTGCATCTGATCCAATAACTTAGGAAATTTCTACTTTTTACCCATGAAATAATTTTAAAATTCAATTCTAATTTTCAGATATTTCAAAATAAAAGAAGTACCTGAGTGTGTAGATTCTACTAGCCAGTTAAACTGCATTCTTTGAAGCTATTATTTGCTTTTCCACCCACTGTTACCAAATCTGGTCCCCATTGACTTTGCGGATCTTTCTTTGTTCCAACTTTAGGTGTGAAGAATCCAATTTTTGAGGGCAGAAAAGAGTTCCAGAGACCGTGAGAACAGCCGTAAATAAAAGCGAGTGCCGAAAGCGTGACACAATGCATACGTAAAGAACATATTTGGACGGTTACGATCGATGTATGAGCGGTTGTTAGAGATTAATTTGTATGATATTTTTAATTGACGAATGATTTCTAACTTGAGATTTATAAAATATAACATTAACAATTAATGCATTTCGATGGCTATATTTTAAGCAATATAAACATGACCAAGTCAAGATGATGACATTTTATGTGTGTATTAATCAGTCCCATGTACATTGTTAGCTGTCATAGATAATGTGGTAATACATAACGCCTTATCGTCAAATTCTTCCTCATCCGCCTGCATAGCCCTTGATGTGGCAATCTCACTTGCCACTTCAAAAAACAAAAAAAAAACAGAAAAAAGGACAACTAACATCACAAAAGTTAAAAAACAAACAAATATATATATACACATACACATAAAATGCATACGATGCATACAAACATATATATATATATATATAAATCCCCAACCACTACACCATCCCCCACCACCCCGTCGGCAACCGCAGGCCCCTACACCAAGTGGCCTCACAGGTGGCACCTATGGTTGCGGCCAGCGACTGATGCCGGCAGCGAGGAGGCCAGTGGCCCCATGCCCATGGCGATGGCTAGCGATGGTGGGGGGAAGCTGGGTGGGTTTGGTGGGGCTGCATATAAATTTTTTGAAATTCATATATTTACTTTTTCATTAATTAGCAACCGTAGCATGAGGTCTTTACGTACATAAATAATAATTTTTAAATGTAAACAATAATAAGTATGTCAAAATTTCATAATAATTGAAAATTGAAATGATTTAAAAGATGAATAAAAATTAATTAAAAATAATTATTATTATAATGTATTTTAAATAATTTTATATTCTATATTATATAATTTAAAAATTATTATCCAAACTTAATAAAAGCATGGAAATTATAATAATCATTTGAATATGATTTAAATATAATATTTAATTGAAATGGATGCAAAGTTCACGTGGGTTGGGATTCAGAAGAGGTATAAATACATGAAATTACATCATGTAACTACTTCTAAAACATTTACCATAAGGTCTATCCCTATATTAAGACATATAAAAGAATATTATTACATGATTATGGAAAATATATCATCAACTACACCATCAATTGTAACTCTACAACATAATATGCTAGTCCATGCTTTGTTGGATAGAGCAGATAGAGAAAAGTCCTTTTATGCACCAAGTAATTGTACAATACTTTTAAGCCCCAGATACTAAGTAAAGTAGCTTCGTCACCCTATCAAGGGTGAATGTTTCTAAACCAATTAGATAGAAAAATATAATGCATGCAATTATAATTGCAAAAAGTTGTTCTTGTAATTTACAACTTTTAAGTTAATTTTACAAAAAGGTTAATTTTGTAATTTCACATGATATCATAATCATGAAATTTTTTGATGGAGTTTTTTCAAATAAACTATTCAATAAGAAAAATAATCAAAAATTTTTAACCATAGCAGAATACACACCTCTTAAGGCATGAGATTTTTGAGAATTACCCTACGCAGAGAACAATAACATGAGACTTAAAACTCCATTTGTTTTACACTCCCAATTTTTCATTTTTACACCCCAAAACTCAGTTTATTCGAACATCATCATGAAGAAGTTATGTATCAAAAATAAATTAAAATTGAGAAAGCAAATCAATGTTCCTATAGTCCAAAGACATTAAGAAACAAATCAACAAAATCTTAAGAAATCTTAAAGTTTATGAGATTCATAACAACAAAATTAAATCATTTTTCAAGTTAGACTCAAATTAGTCGATATATATTTGTATTTTGCATTCCTTGGATATTGTACATGGTAGAAAGAAGTTAAAAATACCAAAAAAAAAAAAAAATGCATATGAGTAATTTCTCTCATTCCATTAGTGTAAGTGCATATATTCACTTGAATTTTGCAAAAGTCTACAATTTCAATAAATATCCTAGCAAAATCAATAATTATCCAAGAGTTTATTAAAACAATCATATTCTCAAATAAAATAAAACATGTAGAATTGTTAACTATGGTTGAAAATCTTAGTAAGGCTAAGAATTAGTGGGAAAATGAGTCACGAATATTGATAAGAAAGAATTAATGGTAGGAGTGGTATGACAAGAGGGAGAATGTAATGATAAGAGAGAGAATTAATGGGATATGGGATGAGGGAGATGAGTGGGAAAAAGAGTCATATTTAGTGAGGAAAGTTACAATAGAGGTATTTTAGGTATATAATATTTTTATATAGGATGAATTGATATCACCAGAGATATAAGGTATTTTAATTTTTGATACATAAATTTTATTTATTTATTTTCACTCAAATGTGTGGGTATATATATGATTTTATTTAATTGCTTTCTTTACCATGTGGAGTTTGTATTTTTAATGTGGCATTTATTAATTAGTCTTAGCTGTTTTGGCTATTTATCTTGGAGGTGTCAAGCGCATAGGTCATGTCGGATGTTGTGTAACCCCGTGTTGGAAGAGTTTGATGATACGACGCTACGCAGTAATCACCAGCCGTGCAAATTCGAAACGGAGGTAATTGTGATTTCAGCCTAAGTAAGTTGTCCACAAATCGTTAAATTTCAACACACAATATACTTATTATAATGTCCAAAAAATTAAAGTCTTAACTTGCCAATAAGATATTTTTACATAAACTAATTTTGCATTCTTTCCTTTTCGGTTCAGTTAAAAAGTGACAAAAAAATCCATTGAGAAAGCAACTTGATATGGGATAATTCAGTAAGTCCAACCAGCCTAATTTCAAACGAGATAGCCCATGAGGCCCAAAGGTATATCTATCTGGTCGATCTGTATCGACTTCATTTGATAAGTCTCGTGGTCGACCCGTGTCGACCTAAGGGCCACTTCAGAAGTTTTAGTATTCAAGTCTGGTCGACATGAAGCGACCTCCGAGTATAAATCGGACAGGTCGAACCCCTTTGCACAGACGACACGTGGCAGCTGATGTAACCACTGCCAACAACTCTAACAACCTTGCCAACAACTTTGACAGGGACATGCTCCTACTAGCATGGTTATCCGGGAAAGCAGGAGATTGAGCCACCTGGCACAATACCGGGATCTGGACATGGAATGACTCCCAACCCCCTGGCATGGGAAAATGCTAGTACACCTGATAAAGGTACTTAGGTAAAATCACACCCACAGCAGGCTATAAATACTACAGGCCCAACCACGCTCAAGGTAATGCCATTTACACTATTTACTATATACTCTCTCTGTATTCTGCTATACCAGAACTAACTTCAGCGTTGGAGTACCTTAGCCGAGGGCCTCTCGGCTAGTTGACGTGTGTTCGTGATTGCAGATCTTAAGCCCAAAATCACTCAAATCAAGCGGAGTACTTGACCTTTCAACTCAAAGCAGCATCATTTGGCGCCGTCTGTGGGAAACTGTTGAGATTGCAGTGAAAAAATGGTGAACACAAGCAGAGTAACATCTGGGAGGGAGGAGAATCGGAGGTCCACTTTCCCGCCACTCCTTAACCCCTAGCAATACACAACTACTCTAGGCGCCAACGCCCCTCAAGAACAGCTGGTGACGCTACCCATGTCCCAACTGATGCAACTGATCAATGAGCAGATTTCTACTAAGATATCGGCTTAATTATCTACTATTCTGAATAGGCACTCCTCAGTGCCCGCTCCCGCCGCCAGTGCAGCTCCGCAGCCGCCACCACCGAAAAATAGACCATAGGAGAATAGCCCTTCCCGTCATGAAATCAGGCAACCACCCATCTGGTGCGAGGCCAGTCCCAGGTGCCCGCTGGTGGAGAGAAGGCGTTTAGAGCCATGTGAGGAGGTGGCGGACTCACAGGATCACGTTTGACCTAATCTAGTCACGCAGCGCGATAGGGTCGAATGCTCAAAGCGCGACCACCATGAGGATCGAGAAAGATGAATAGAATTCGCACATCAACCTAGTTGAGTCCCGCAGTGCGAGAGGGCCGAGCGCATAAGGTCAGGTCTTGATCGAAATACCTCCCAGGCGGATCGGGACGAGTGGGAGGAAGTATTCCATCAGGTCCAGCAACTCAATAGATGACTTGTGAGATCTCGAGAAGAAATACTGACAGGGCGCCAAACCTGAATGTTCCTCAAAGATCTTATCAAGATAGAGGATCCCCATTTGTGCAGGAGATCATCGATGAGTGCATCGCAGTAGACGCCAAGGTTCCTACTGGCCTCCCGAGGTACGACAGTTCTACCGACCCCAACGAGCATCTCATGCAGTTTGAGCATATGATGTAGCTACACGGTCACAACAAGTTTATTCATGCCAAAATGCTGGTGACCACCTTCCAAGGCATTGCACTAGATTAGTTCGT
>JACGDI010005411.1:2752017-2834080 GCA_014898725.1 Jacaranda copaia | reverse complement strand
GAGGTACCCCTGGGATAGTCATGGTTGCTAAGAATCCAGGCTATCAAGCCCCAGATGCCCTTAAGGAGAGAGGGGGTGTCTCGATCTAAGAAAAAAAATTGCTAACTCTGTAAACCATCACATTCGACCTAATCGAACCTTGCAGTGTGATAAAGTTGAACACTCAAGATATGACCAGCACAAAAAAATGAATGAATCAGCGAATCACGTAGCCTGGCCCATTTGAGCCCCACATCTCGATAAGGTCGAGCGCATGAGGCCTCATTTTGACTAAAACATTACCCAAGCTAATCTAGAGGAGTGGGAAGAAGTTTCCTATCAATTGCAACAACTGAACAAATGCGTCAATGAGATCTCGAGGAGAAATACTGAAAGGGTCCATAACCTAGAGGGCCCCCAAAGGTCTCATTGTGAGAGAGGCTCATCATTTATCCAAGAGATTATCGACAAACATATTATTGTCAATGCCAAGATCCTAATCAAACTCCCATAGTATGATAGCTCAATTGATCCCAATGAGCACTTGATGCAGTTTGAACATATGATACAATTGAACGGGATTAGCGAGTATATCCATGCAAAGATGTTGTTGACCACATTCTAAGGAATCACACTCGATTGGTTCATTAAGCTGGAATCCTTATCGATATACTCTTACAACTAGCTCTGTGATAAATTTTTGCACTAGTTTGCCAATCGACGAAAGGCGAAATTCACCCATACTCATCTCTATACTATTAAGAACAATGAGATGGAGTCCTTTTGTAACTTTTTTATGAGGTTCACATGGAGGTCCTAAAGATCAACAACCCCAAGATCAAGTTTTTAATTGACATGCTGTACTTGGGACTTAAGCACAAAGAATGCACCAATGCTTTGGTGCAAGAACACTTGTGATCGATGGAGGAATTGCTCAACCTGATGGAAAGATATATAACCTAGGAGGAGATAAACAGGCTGATGTTCGAAAACTCTAAGGTTGACAAAAGAAAATAAGGTTAGAGATGACTATAAACATAGAGAAAGGGGTCAATCTCCAATAAAGTGCTTCTATGACTACACACTATTAAATATCTCAAGGAGAGAGGTCCTGTTTGCAATCTAGCATGATAATCTCCTCAAGAAATTAAGAAAGTTGATGGAGACTAAAGCAATAAAAAAATTAAAGAAATATTGCCACTTTCATAAACAAAAGGGGCATGACACAGATGAATGTTTCAATCTCTAGGATAAAATTAAGAGGCCCATAAGGTAGGGCCATCTCAAAAAATATGTGTTCATTAATGAATAGGCTAAAAAGAAACTGATCAGACTCCCCATATAGAAAGGTCAGTTAGTCCAAGGAGGAAGGACAAAGGAAAGAAACTCGCCCAAGAAGACTGCCTGCCCTTTCGAGGAGTGATTGACATGGTTGTGGGAAATCCTACTGGTGGGACTCAAAATCAGTAAAGAGGTACACTTAGAGGAGGCTAGAGTTTACCAAAGCCTCGTTAGTTAAAATAATATTTTGTTTATCGACAAATGCAGAGCCCATCTCTTTCACTAATAATGAACTAGCTCATCTTGAAGGCAAAAGTATGTACCATAAAATTGATTGTCCTATGGTAGTCTCCATTGAGATTGCCAACTTTGAAGTTAGAAAGGTTTTGATAGATAATGACAGTTAAGCCAACATCATCTTTCTCTCGATGCTAAAAAGGATGAACTTAAGGTAGCTAAAATTTAAGCCTGTGTGCACCCCTCTGGTTGGGTTTGTGGGGTCAAAAATTATTCCAGAAGGATCTATCAACCTCTTAATGTCATTTGGAGAGGTGCCCCGAAGAAGGACATTGATGATAAACTATATGGTAGTCAACATCCCATTCACTTATAATGTCATATTTGATTAACTAGCTCTTAATAATTTTCATGCCATTGTGTCGACTTATTACATGAAGATCAAATTCCCGACCTTGGTCGGCACATGCGAATTATTTTGTAGCATTAAGGAAACTTGGTGGTGTTACAACATTTTGGTTGAGTCAAGTGAGTAGAAGACTCGACCATAATTAAAGACCTTGTGGGATGCCCGTATAGTAAAACCCAAGAAGAGCCAAGGTAACAAGAAGAGAAAGTTGGATGACACTTGAATAAAGCTTGTTGGGGAATTTAAAATAGTTGAGCTAGAACCAAGGAACCCTAACAAGACTACTTGGATCGAAATGGATATAGGCCCCCACTTAGAGTGTCTTATGATCAATTTTCTGGGGAGAAATATCAACATCTTTTGCCTGGAAGGCATCTAACATCCAAAGAATTAACCTTAATGTGATTGTGCACTACCTCAATGTCGACCCCTCATACAAGTCGGTTAAGTAGAAGATAAGGACATTCAATGTCGAGAGGACCCCAATCATCAAAGAGAAAGTCAAGAAACTCTTATATACAGGTTATATAGTAGAAATTCAATATCTATATTAGCTTTGTAATGTTGTACTCATCTTAAAGAATGAGGAATAATGGCACATGTGTAATGGTTTCACAAATTTAAATAAAGCTTGTCCTAAAGATCCTTACCCCTTGCCTCGAATAGATTTGCTAGTAGATTCCATGATTAGTTGTGAATTGTTGAGTATGATAGATGCATTCCAAGGGTATCATCAAATATTCATAGCCCTTGAAGATAGGGATAAAACCTCTTTTGTGGTTTCTAGTGGAGTTTATTGCTTTTTGATCATGCCCTTTAGGCGTAAAAATGCTAGATCAATCTACCAAAATATTGGTCAATTTTATGTTCAAGAATGAAATAGACAAGTCTATAGAGGTGTATGTCGACGACATGATCGTAAAGATAAAAAAAGCCCAGGATCATTTGCTCAACTACAATCACACTTTTGCAATATTGAGAGTATTTGGTCTGAAGCTGAATTCAAACAAATATACATTCAGGGTTTGAGGAGATAAATTCTTGGATTATATGGTCAGTTAACGGGGCATTAAGGCCAATCTACAAAAGATTCAGGCTATTTTGGACATTACCTCACCTCGAACAGTTAGATATGTACAACGGCTAGTCAAAAGGATTATTATCCTTGGGAGATTCATCGCTCAATTGGCTGACAAGAGCTTTTCTTTCTTCAAAATTCTCAAAAATGCTTAGAAGTTGGGTTTCTAGTGGAATGAACAATGTGATTGGGCTCTGGTTGAATTAATGCAGTACTTGTTCTCACCCCCATGCTGGCAAAACCTGAACTCAAAAAGGTATTTCACATATACTTAGTTGTCTCAGAAGAGTCGATTATCTCGATCTTGGTCTTGATTAGAGATGGAAGCCATCGACCAATTTACTATTGTAGTAAGTCACTCTAAGGACTGGAGCATAACTACATGGAGATCGAGAAGTTTGCCCTAGCGTTAGTTATTGCAGCTCAGAAGGTGCGCCTATATTTCTAATCTCATGCAATAATAGTGTAGATGAACTAACCATTGAACAAAGTGCTCTTGAAGCCAAATACATTCGGAAGGTTAATGGAATGGGCCATCAAATTAAGAGAATTTGATATCATTTTCTAGCCTATAATAACCATCAAAGCGTAGGTCTTGGTGGACTTCATCACCGAGCGGGTTGACCTACCTGGAAAAAGTAGCAAAGCTCCTCTTGCTTGGACTTTACACATTGATGGATCATCAACCACATCAGGAAGGTGAACAAGTATAGCCCACAATTCCCCAACATCAAAGGATTATGATTTTACGATCAAACTTGACTACGTAATTACTAATAATGAGACAAAATATGAGGTAATCCTTATTGAAATGAGGATGGCACTTGATCTAAGTGTCAACTACCTGGCTGTGATCACGGACTCTCAGTTAGTAATAGAATAGGTCAAAGAAAATTTTGAGACTAAGGATTCAACAATGAGTTGGTACCTGGTGGAGGTGAGAAAATTACAGCAATTATTTAAAAATTCACCTTCAATCAGGTATCTCAATCTAAGAATGGGCATGTAGATGCCTTGTCAAAATTTGTTAGGTTGACCAGAGGCACAAGAGATAGAACAATAACTTTTTTGATCACTGATAGGCCATCGATCAACCCACTCGAGGAAAACTTGGTAGGAAGCATTGAAAAGATAGTTTCTTCATGGAAGAATCCAATAAAACTCTACTTGAGTCATGGCACAGTCCTCGAAGATCAAAATAAGGCTCATTGCCTTCAAAGATAAACAGCCAAGTTTGCGCTTGACAAGCATGGCCAATTATATAAGAGGTCGATCTTTGGACTGTCCTTAAGGTGCCTAGATCCCAACCAAGCTAATGAAGTATTGTAGGATATCCATGCAGGCATGTGCATGAACCATTTAAGGGAAAGATCCTTTGCGCATAAAATCATTAGGTATGGATACTTTTGGCCAACTTTACTGAAAAATGCTGTTGATGTTTCTTGAAAATGTCCATCATGCTAAGTTCATTTGAACGTCCCGTATCAACCCACTGTGCCCATGGTCAATGTTCAGATTTCTTTGCCATTTGACCAGTGGGGGATCGATATTTTAGGCTTACCGCCAAAGTCAATAGGTCAACAAAAGTTTGTAATTATGGCAGTTAAATATTTCACTAAGTGGGTCGAGGCTGAAGCTGTCCCAAAGATAACTAATGTAGCCATCAAGAGTTTCATTTAGAAAAACATTAGCTATTGTTTTAGCCTACCTAAGATCCTCATTTTAGATAATGGGACCTAGTTCTAAAGTAGAAGTACCAAAATTTATTGTGAGGCTTTGGGAATCACCTAACATTTTACTTCAGTGGGTAACCCTCAATCGAATGGCCAAACAGAGGTGACAAACTGGATACTTATTGACCATTTGAAAGTTAGGATACAAGATACTGGGTCAAGTTGGGTAGACGACCTCTCGGGAGTGTTATGGGCATACAAGATAACCTCTTGCATAGCCATAAGTAACAACCCTTATAGTTTGGTCTATAGGTCCGAGGCAGTTATTCTCTCAAAACTTATACAGCATACCACTCGAGTGATTCACTTTAACCTGCTCAGGAACAAATCAGAAAGGAAGCTCAACCTCAAGACTATTGATGAGCTAAGGCAAGAAGCCTACAATAATATAGAGCGCTATAGATCAAACATAGCAGATAACCACAATAAAATGGTTAGGCTGCACCGTTTTAAAGTTGGAGACCTTATTCTTAAAAAGGGAGAAATGTCTAAGAATGTTGGCAAACTCGACCTGAAATGGGAGGGATCTTATGTGATTTTGAATGTATCAAAATATAACGCTTATCAACTTGCTAATGTCATGGGGATGAGCTCCCTTGTCCATAGAATGCTAACAACTTAAAGAAATTCTATATATAAAAGCACATTGTAATCATTTTCATATCTGTGATATAAATAAAGTTCTAGCAATGCTATTATCATTCACTTGTATTGTCATAGCTGCATCTACCTCGCACAACTCCAAATTTTAAGTTGACCCCATTGTCGACCCAAAAGTAGCTTCATACTACTAAATCAAGTTTTAATTTAACCTCATAGTTGACCTAAAGGTAGCTTTCAACTGCCGGTTCAAAGCTCCAAGCCCAAGTTCTAAATCAACCTCGTAGTCAACTCAAAAACAGCTACATGCTACCAACTTAAGGCTTTTTAGCCTAAACTATGCAATCGACCTGGTAGTCGATCAACAAGTGAACTATAAAGTAATGAAAATCGACTATAAAGTTGAGCAAAGTTGTAAAAATAAATTTTTGAATGTGCTTTGACTAGACCATGTATATCTCTTAACAGTAACCTAAATTAACCATAAAGTTGTTAGGTTTTCTTGTTAACTAACATGGTTCTCAACTCATCAATCATATATTTATGACGACACAGTTGCATTCGACAAGAAAGCTATAAAATTGATTAACATTAGGTAAAATCAAAATGATACTTCATTAAGAGAAATGTTCGTTATAGCAGAAGGAGGATAGCTTTCATATTCCAAAAAAAAAAAGAGAGAGTTGGAAAATCAAGTCTGGCTCGACCCAATACCCTCGAATTGATTGGGCTGGGCACCTTCCTATGAGTCCTGTTTAGGCTTCGGCGTCACTGATGCAAGTGGTAGAATAGCTTGAGCTGACTATGAGGGCCTTGCTACGTCACCCACAAAATTAGTTAAGCGCATCACATATTGTGCAATGTCGACTTGCCCATCCCTGAGTTGGAAGGTAAGGTCCTCAGCCAAAGCAAACTCACTCACCAGATTAGCTAGCTTGGACTTGACCATATCCTATTTCTTCTGGGCTTTGGTCTTGGGCTCAACAGGAGCATTTGTCACAGTATTCCTCTCCCTACCTTTATTGACTATAGCTTCTTCAGATTTTGGGTAAGGCTGCAGCTTCTTGTCCAAGGCAGAGCTTATTCTGTCTTTACTATCTACCCAAAAAGCATAGTTAGGATGGTGATTGAGGGGGCCAACTCCATTGTAGATGCATCTCATCAAGCAACCACTCGATGGTGTTCATCATTTCTCTAAGCCTTAGCCAATACCTCTCATCGACTGCGAGCCATAACGTTTTATCAATCTATCAACAAAGGATAAAATATAAAATGGTTAGAATTGAGTAGAAAGACTTAAATCTATAATTATCACAATCAATAAAGATTTCTACCTAGCCAATTGTCCACAGGCAAGTCAAGCTCAATCGGTGATAGACCAACCAGCCAATACTAGGTATTTCTCATCAATCAATCTACCCAAACTCGACCAAGTTTTGAACGAAAGTGTTAAGCTAACTCAGTATTTGGTTCCCTGATATTTCAATGTGCCCTCTTCACCACCCTTTAGGAATGTTAAACCACCAGGCCCTCGAACTTATAGATAATATTTTTTCCACTTTTGGTCATATGATGATGAGGAAATTTCTAGGAATATTTGACGCAGGCACATCGTCAAGTAATAAAACCTAAATTCTTTGGTGCTACTCAACTTTTGGGACATGAGCAGATGGAACATGTTAGAAAAATTAGCAAAAGAGGTTGGCTTGCCAAACAAATGCATCAGCATAACAAAACTATATATGGTGGCGAAGCAGTTAAGTAGAAGCTATATTATATAAACCTCGAGACCGCTCGAGAGGTCAACTATTATAGGTTTTAGAGAAACCTCTCGAACATAACTATGCACCTTCTCGGAGGTTGATGTACCTACCCCAAGGCCTAGGCACCAGGAGTTTGTTTTCATCTAGAATATGATACATCTCCCTAATCTAAACTAGGTCAGTAGGAGAGATTTTGGAGACTATCTCATTGTAATAGTCAAGGGTAAACCATTGGCCACACGATACTGGCACTTCACTTGGGCCAGCAACGCCCTCAGAAGTTGTCCTCTCAACACTTGAGTTGCTGGAGTCAAGCTATCACTCAACAAACTATCAGATGTACTCTTAAACACGCTCTTAGACGCACTTTCACCCCTAACTTTTTGCTAAAACTGTATACTCTGGGACCTAGTGTCCTCACTATTTGATACACTTGATATCTTTACAAAGCAAACTAAAGAAAGTAGAAACTTGGCGAAGAACTTACAAATGATTGCTTGAAAACTCTAAAATGAAAAAAGGGTCAAGGGGCTCTGAAGACAAGAACTCGAGCAGATCAGATTCAATAAAAGTAAAAAATGAATGTTTCTACCATGCCTATTTATAGGCATTTGGACGTGGGAACTCAAACAACAATAATAATTGCACAGCCACCCCTTGGCGCTTCATACACCGTGATATAACTGACATATCAAATGCATAACACCCTATTCAAGAATTTAAAAATCCTAATCGATAGTTCAAAAATTTTGGTTGAGTCTGCATAATTGTCATTCAGTTATCTACTCCCTGCTTCTTCCCGTCGACAAGCTCGATTAAGATTGCAAATGAGAAGGACTCATGATATGGGATAACCCAATAGACCTAGCCCAACAAACTATCTACTCTAGAGAGGGTTTTTGACCTACTTGACATCTGAAGTTCAACAGCATTTCCAGACCTAGTAGGGCAAGGTTACTCGAACACAATCGCCCAATCAAATGAATAGTTCTTAATCGCACCGGACGAAAGGTTTAAAACAACTTAGTCTATTCAGCTATCCCTTTGGTCGACCACCTTATCTGGTCAACGATAGTAGACTAGAATGCTCACTTCGACACTGACTTATATCCTTGCTGCATTTAATGCTCTAACAAGCAACATGCTTTTGCATTAATAGCGCGTGCCACCCTAGTATAGCCTCTGCCACCAACTTGGTTAGGGATGTGTACCTCCAGAGTACTATTCATCTTGAAAAGTAAAAGATGATGCCACCTGAAATAGTACCGAAATTGAAAATGAACAACACCTCCCAAGTAAGGATAAGAGTTCTCTACACTTGATAGGAGTATCTCAAACATATCATCTACCAAGAGAAGGCTATAAATACCCCGTTGCTAACCACTCTCAAGGTATACCACATACACTATACGCTCTTACTCTACTGCTCGATTATCTCACTCGACTAGTACTAACTTGAGTGTAGGAGTGCCTTAGTCAGGGGCACCTCGGCTAGTTTGGTGTTTACTATTGGTAGTAGATTTCAACCCAAAAAAAATATCACTGTTGAATCGTTTGACCTCCTTAGTTGAATTAGCCCAAACACTACTCAATTCACTAAGAACGACTTTCAACCTCATTAATACTCACTACTAACATTATTTTTTGAAATTTGTCCCCATTAATGTAATGTAATAAAAAAAACCACATAAAGAATTCTTTTAAAAAATAATATCATATAAAATATTTCTAATATTATATACATAAAAATTAAAAAAAAATTGAAAATTGAGAATATGAATTAAAAAAATATAATTAATTTACTTAAATTTGGGATGATTTTAAAACTAAATATTATTCAACGCATAAAAAATTCTTTTAAAGAATCATATCATATAAAATAATTATAATAATATATACATAAAAACTAAAAAAATTTGAAACTTAAGAATATAAATTAAAAATATATAATTAATAATTTTATATGAAAGTACCTAAATTTTCAGCCATTATTAAATCATTACTATTATTAGAAATAATTTATAAGATTATTATTATAATTAGTGCTATACAAATAAGATTATTGTAGAGTAAAGTTCCTGTTTGACAAGTTCTGTGTTCTATTAACGAGGGGAACTGAAGACCCATTATAACGGAGGCCAAATATGGAATTACGCGTGAAGATTAAAGGACAGTAGGGACATTTGGCTATTTTGCTGATTTAAAATTAGGGTGCGATTAAATCTTCAGCCGAGATACGAATAGGTAGTAATCCACAGCAAAGGAGCGAGCCCCTGCAGGCCCACCCGAGCCACTTAGTCTGCTACATCAAACAAGCAATTGGTTGACATTAGCTGCTACAAATATAGCTATTAATAGGTATCAAACGAGCCCAAAGAAGTTAATGCTAGACTAGCTAATTGTTCACGTGGGGACTTGAATTTGAATCCATCATAATTTATAGCCGATGTCAATAGGGAGTGTGAGTTTATGGTAAACGTTGTGCTATTAATTGATTTGATCGTTCATACAGCTGATCAATTTCACATCAAGGAGCACAGGAGTTTTATTTTGTAATTATGATTAATCTAATTTTATAATTATGTTTTGATATTTTTATTATTAAATCAAAATAATTATTCCATTGACCTGATCAGTTGATTTTTTCCATTCATTTTGTATCATTGTTATTTGAGAAAATTGACAAAATGAAAAGAAAAATCACAATTTCTATTGGGAGCCATGTGTGCTGGCAATGCTGCTATACCTGTCTTGGTGGTGCAGGGTTGGAAGAGGGGTCCCCTCCTGCCCAATGAGTAGGCAACACTGGTTCCCCAAACTACTCTAATCGCCTCTTCATATAGAAGTATATTAGTTACATATGCCATGTTAAATTGACATGAGTATGCATTGAAATTCAAGTTTTTGAGAAATTGACAAAGCACGATGCCAGGAGAAATGCAATCCATTGCGCGCAAACAGTGAGCCGTGCGTTAAGCCGTAACAAACAAATCCCCGTGGGCGTGGTAAGTTGTTCTATGGGGCACACAAATTTTCTGTGACTTAAATAGGGATGGCGACGAGGTAGATTTATTTTTTTAATTTGAATTTGTCCCTCATATGTTTTATAGAAAAAAAAAAATAGTATTTTTGATTTTATAACTTAGGGTCATTTTCAATTAAGTCCCATTTATTTTGAAATTATCACATTGAGTTCCATAATTTAGAATTTTTCTCACATTTGATCCTGCCTCCCTCCCTCCTTTCATCAAATACTTGATGGGAAATGCATGTGCTATGCGTGTGGCCTTCAACATGTGGAATTTGGAGGAAAAATTAATGGTGCCTAAGTTATGGGACCAAAATTGCATTTTTTTCAATAATTAATATACTTAGTAAAATTATCATAAATTTTTTTTGATAATTTTCAAAAATTTAAATTTATATTATTCTAAATTATAAAAAATAAATATCTAATTTTTTAAATGTTATGAATTAAAGAATTTATTTTTATTGTGTGAAAAGTTTCAAAAATATTCAAATTTATTTAAAAAACTAAAATGAATATTTTTTTTCCAAACATGAGAGAAATTATAATTTATATTTGATAATCTTTTGTATTTGGAAATTTATTTAGCTGATAACTTTTCAAATTTTTCATTACATTTAAAAATTAGTTAATTTGAAAGTAAATTTTAAAATTTAAATATACTTTAATTATACTTAAAATTTGAAATGGTTATCCTTTTTTGAAATTTTAAATTAAAAATTATTTTAAATTTCATTATTTCTAAATATAATTAAAAATAATATTTAAATTTAGAAATAACTTATTTAATAGAATATAATTTAAAATTATATTTAAATTTTAATTTGGAGATAAGCATGAAAATTTCAAAATTTGTAATTTCTTAATTAGTTAATATTTTGTTATTATAATTGAAAATTTAAAAATAACAAAAACTTTTAAAAATCTATCTCTAAATTCATAATAGCTAAAATTAAAATTTATAAATTTAAAAATAATTAAAATTATAATTTTTAATTTTAATTTATGACAAAAAATTATATATTATAAAATTTAAAATTTATATTCAAATTAACTAATTATCTAAAATAACAAAACGTTTAACAAGTTAATAACTAAATAAATCTCCAAACATGAACAATTATTAAATATTTACAATATTATCGAATCTTTAATTTATAATATTTAAAAAATTGAATATTTATTTCGTGTAACTTAGATCATTTAAAATTTAAATTTCTAAATATTAATTGAAATATTTTTATGATAGTTTTACTAAATACATTAATTAATATCATTTTACAAAGATTAAAAATTAATTAAAATTAAAATTAAAATTAAAAATTATTTTTAATTTTGTTATTTCTAAATATAAGTAAAAATTAATATAATGTAAAATATAATTTAAATTTTAAATATAATTTAAATTTACAAAAAACTTGTTTAATAAAACATAATTTAAAATATATTTTTCATTAAATTTTAAATTTTATTGGAAATAAGCATTAAAAAGTGTTTAAAATATAAATATGAACAGTACCCCAAAAAATAGCACTTTTGGTGCCATAACTTAGATAGTGACAATTTTCTCTCCAAATCCCACATGTTAGCTGCCGCACGCGCAACACGTGCATTTCTCGTTAAGCATTTGATGGAAGCAGGGAGGCGTGACTAAATATGAGAAAAATTCTAAATTGTGGAACTCAATGTGACAATTTCAAAATGAATGGGACTCAATCGAAAATGGCCCTAAGTTATGGGACAAAAAGTGCGATTTTCCCTATTTTATAGTCTCCCAACTTGCCTCACAGGTTCTATGAGTAAAAATCTACATCCTACATGCAATGTATATGTACAAGTCAAACCTTATCCAATTTGACCTACACCTAATTATAAATTTTATTAAATACTATGTATTATATAATTAACAAAATGCTGTAATTTAATTAGACCACGTATAATTTGTTTTTAAAAGATGCATTCTTTTAAAATAAAATCAATGCAAAAACTTTAGTTCAAATCAAAGTTGCACAACAGTACAAATCAATTTAGCAAAATTAAACAATAAAAAAGTTAAAATTCCACATTTTAGATCCTAAGTTGTGATAAAAGAATGAATACTATCAAGTACCAACATATGAGACTAAAAGAATTACATTTAAAATTAGGTGTCATATACATATATATATACATATATATATCTTTTTGTTAAAATTTTAAAAATAAATATAAATAATATTTAGACAAAAAATTTGCCATAAACCTAAACCCAACCCATCCCATCCACCCGTCCCATCCCGCTGTAGGGTGGGTTTTCTATCAACTCTAATCGGATTGAGTATCTACTTAATGCAAAATACCATTCCTAATCATTAAAACTGTTCTAATCAGATCATATATCTACGAATTGAATAGAAAATATTATCTATAATCCTAGAGTGGTGGATAGAATGCCATCCGTTAGGGCACCAGTTGCTTGCGCCTTGACGTCGTAGCTTTTGCCATTGGAGCAGAAAACACACCTCACACACCTACGCGTGGGTCCTTTGTGTCTAGGCTTGCGACGCTTGAACCATTTGACATCTCAAGCACATTTAATGACCTCTTTTTGGTTTTTTATTTCTTCTTTTATATGTTTTGTCACGAATCAAAATTTTGCAATATAGTTTTGAATTAATTCTTGATAGATTCATTGAAAGGGAAAAAGAATTGATGGAATTAGGTGTTTTGACGAGATTTGTAAGACTTGATCTGTATAATTCCACATTGATTGAATAAATAAAGCTCAAATCTCCATCCTTAAATGTAGCCACATTGTTGAATCATGTGATTTCTTGTCACTATAAAAAAATATAATATTAGTGACAAAATAAAAAGTGACAAAGTAAAAGTTGTCACTAATAGCATGTATTAAGTAACAATAATTTTTGTCTTGTCACTAATAATAATTTTTAAGTAGTAATAACTTTTAGTTTGTCACAATATGGTTTAATAGCGACAAAAATTGATGTTTTAAATTGTCACCATTAACAATTAATGACATCCCTATGGTGACAACCGAGTGACAATAAAAATTATCATTATAATTTATGACAAGATTTTAATTGTCACTATAAATGTGTTATTAATTTTCTATAATAACAACTTAAACACTATTCTTATCACTATTTAGTTTGTAAAAATCATTAAGATAATAAAACTAAATCATTTGTCACTTAATACATATAATTAGTGATGACTTTTGTATTGCTGCTTACTCTTTTGTTATTAATTTATTTTTTTCTTGTAGTGTGTGTTCTTCATTAATTTTCTTTGCAAGTATTTAACTATAATTTATAGTATTAATTGCCCAAATTCTCAAATTCTCCTAAGGTTCAATTGAACCCAAAGTTCCACAAGTTTGCAATAATTACAATAACCCTCTTAAAGCTAACAATAAGATGCTAAAGTTAATGGAATATGTAAAATGTCTATTTCACCCATGATTGAGCAAATAAAAAAAATCAAAAAATAAGAAAAATTAAAATGACGAAATAACCCCCACTTAATGAAATAACTAAAATAACACAAATAATAAATAAAAAAATATATTACAAAATAATAAAATACTTATATATATACATATACACATACACATATAGTACAATATTATATATATTATTTAATATATTTATACTTAATATGTATATGATATACATTTATGCATAGTACATATATAACACATCATTTTGGAATAGTTTCCTCCAGCCAATAAGAAATGTCTTATAATAACTAGCCTAATTGTGAGACAATCTTAATTGAGTGATATCTTTTGTAAAATGATCATCTTTGTTTTATGATTTTTATACTTCACTTGCATTTAGTTGAAGCCGTCAAATCATACAACACCATGGGACTTGGTCACGCATATGATGGTGATCATAAAACAAGTCTCTCAGGTCATGATTTTTAATATTTCAAGTTATAGAATCTTACGAGAAGGGACATCTAAGATTCAGATAGACTTGCACTAATGATGCATACTCTGAGGGATTGGATATTACCCTATTTCATGGGCAATCTATGTTAAACATTGATGCATGTTAGTGGGTGCTTGTTAGAGATTAAGTTCATTGAAAGCCCACTAAGAGAATCCATTAGATAGCCATAGTGGTACATTGGTAGTGAAAAGTTCTCAAGCTTACAATAGTGTATATAATTAGTCCATTGATTTGAGGACCTACAGTAACCTTGTCTTTATGCTTTGACTTTGCCCTGATCACATAGTTGGTCATCTAGAGTTTAGATTGGGCATGAGCTACTTAAACATAGAGGTTTGTAAGATCCAAGAAGGGATATGTTTCTTCGTTGCTGTGAAGAACAAGTGCATTTCTTATATATTTTATAATGATTGATTCCAAGAAATATTTGTACAAGGGAGTATTACAATTGGAAAAGGTGTTTTCCAAAGTTGAGATTATAAAGGGAGTCGAACATTAGATATATAGATATAGTTATTGAGGTTATTATGAAATCAACAAATATCTTGCCCTAGGCCTGTTTTGAGAGATAAGAGACGAAGGACCATATTTACATGGTAGGCATAAGCTAAAATGGTTTATCAAGATATAATTCATTCATCTAATTAGTTGGGCTCCGTAGCTTGTTGCTAGACATTAACCATGGAGATTGGGTACTCTTCAATTAATAGAGATTAATTGAAAAAATTATTAGTTGAAATGAGTTTAAACTAATATGAATATTTCATATTCAAAATATCACAATGAGTTGTGAACTCATATTCAATGAATGGATGAACCTAATGGGTTGCACACAAAAGCCTAAGAAAACTCTTACTTGATGGAAGGAATTTTCTAAAAAGTTAGAAAATTACTTGCTAGGCATTTTTGCCTAGGGAGAGAAAGAAATTGGCTAATTATCAATTGGTCATTTTGATTTGATTAATTTAAGTTTTAAATTAATCAAAATAATTTATGGAGTTAAATTAGGCCAATTAAATTAAGGTGTTAATTTAATTGGTGCATATGACAATTAATTAGTCAAGTTAACTTAAAAAGTTAAGTTAGCTCCAGTTAACATAAAGAGTTAAGTTAATTAACTTAAAGAATTAAGTTAAATTAATAACATTATAAAATAATTTAAATTAAATTGAGAATTTAAGTTTTGGAAGGAAATCAAATAGAAGAGTCCATTTGAAATTTGCAAGTTAGCATTTTAATTTATGAAATGAAATGCAAATGCAAATTTAGCAAGTTGGCACACATGCATGGAGATGATATGACTTCATGTGGCCAGCCACTTGCTAGGAGAATTGAGGACTTCACATTTTCTCTCCGAAAGGCGGTATAGTTCATATGATGAATAAACACTTCTTAGATTCATCCTTTGTGTCTCCTCCAAAAATCGCCCACCTTTCATCATCACCTTCTCCCTCTTTTCTCTAGCAAGGTTGAGGTAGATTGAGAACCTATCATAGGTGTGTAGACTATATATTAGAGGTTCAACACTTGAGGAACTTAGAGTTGTTTGATTAAACAATTTTTGTGGCTGATTTGGTGCTTCAATTGGGCTACCAAAGAGCTCATTTTTTTTGTGATTTTTGGCCAGAAACTCTCTATTTTTCTGGTGAAAGAGTGTGTAAATATTTCTGAATTTTGGAAGCTTGGAAGTGGAGAAATCGGACTAAAGTGTTGGAGCTTGTTGGTCATCAATTGGAGGAGTTCTTTGAGAGATCTACTTGATTCCTTTGGATCCTATTAGAAAGGTAATTTTCAGCCTTGAAATCCTAATTTTTGGCTTGTACTTGATACTTGGGAAGGAGATGACTAGTCTAATTTTGCCTATATTTGGTTTAATTTTATGGATCCTAATCTATCTTCAACCTTCAAGCAGTATTAGAGCCATCTTAATGCTTATATTAGGATTTTAGTGAACTAATTCATGCAATGGATTGATTCTAGATCTCCAAATACTTGATTCAATTGATGAATTTGAGTGTTTGGATGATTTTGTATGTGGTTCTTTATGTTTTGAATTTAAATTTGTCAATATGTGTTTAAGTGTTAATTTATTTGTTGGCATGAGTTTTGATTCAATTCTTATGATGTTAAATATTGATGTAGCATTGGATAATGTTGTATGTTGATATAGCATGTTAATTATAGCTTTAATGTGTTTTATATATTTTTGGATTCAATTGGATTAGAGTTAATTGGAAATTTTTTGATAATGTCAATTCTTAATTAGACTTATTTTTTTAAGCAATTTGAGCACTTGAATTTTCATTTTTTAAATGTGTTTAGAATCTGAAAAGTTGTCTAAATTGTGTGAAAATAAGTTATGAAAGTGTCCATAAGAGTTTGAAGTCCGAAGAACACAAAAAAGAGACCACAACTTGGCCACTAGATAGCTAAGCAAAAGTTCTTGCCCAGTTAGGTGGGCAGCGAGTGCTATGTTCATGCTTGGGTGGGTGTTTGTGGGTAGCAACCATGCTAAGGTTGCCTTATCACTATCTTGGCTCCATTTTGTGACATTTTGTGCTTTTAAATTTTTTTCATACATTTTTACGTGCATAAAAGTTGTGCAAGTGTTTCAAAACAATGTTGGACACTTTTGCTAGTTTTTAAAGTCAAGTTTGGGTTAATCTTCAATTTAGTGCAAAAAATGTGATGCATAAAGAATTATGCTTATTTTTGACCTATTAAATAAGCATTTAATTGGATGGCTTGATTGTCAATTGTTTATTCTTCATTTAACTATTGAATGGATAATGAATGTATGGGGATGAACATGAGCCTTTAAATTGGTTTTATTAGTTTCAAAGTTGTTTGAAAAGGGTTGTATTAAATAAGGGTATGCATGCCTCTTGATTTCTACCTTGTAATTATTATGAGAGTAGAACTCTAGGGTGAGGATTTCTTTTCTCTTGTAATATGTAGCAAGGAGACGAGGAGGAGAAGAGAATTAAGGAGGCTTAAAGACCTATAAATGTACGAGATATATTTATCTAATAGATAGGATTTAATCAACCCACTTAAATCAACTTAGTAGAGAACTATGGCTCTAAGTGCACTGCTTGGTTAAGGCTCACGATCATCTTATCTTAGGAGCATACAAGGCGCATTTACTTATTTATGCTTTTTTTTATTCTATTGATATATGAGATGCATGGTTAGGATATAGAAAACTTGAATGAGAGAAGATACAATTAATGAGATCTTTCATAGCAAGAGAAACCCCCAACTTAGAAGTGTCTAAGTTTAAAATAATATTAAGTTAAATTAGATATAAATTGAAACGAATTTTAATTAATCCAAGCCTTCTACCAATGGGAAGTGACATGAGATGCTGCCCAAATTTAGTGTTTGCTCGTAAGTCGTGGGACACTTTATTAGAGGAAAGCTATGATCACTTCTTCGGCATATGATGCACTTTAATTTAAAACTTACTATGACATTGTCTCATGAGTCATGGAATGTCATAATGGAGTTTATGAGTAAAGATTGATTGGTGGGTAAGACTTAACACCTAGTAGTGTAGATAGTAGTGTAGATGTCGCATGAGTCATGGTCTATATGAAAAGTGAGGCAAAACATATCAAAGGTTGCATAGAGATGCAATTAGCAATAGTTACTTACCTTATGATTGTTTGTAGATGTCTCATGAGTTGTGGGCCCACAAATGATGCCTTTTGGGTTTTAATTCTCATTAGAAAATGCAATTTCCCAAATTCCTCAGAGGGTGAGGAATTTGATAAAATAGTGGGGAAAAACATGCTTAAAAGTTCATAAACATGTTTTGTAATATCAAATTCAACCATATGCTTATATTTTCTTCCTTGATTTTGAAGATTATTGAAATCGTAATCAATGGCAAAGAATTCCCTTAGCTGTATCTTGGAAACAAATAAACTCATTGGGCCTAACTTCCACGATGGTTAAGGAACCTAAAATTATTCTTGACTCCAAAAAGAGAACTTATGTCATTACTCAAAGTCCATTGAATAGGTCGGTGATGATGCCTACAATGAGGCTCGTGAAATGTTCACAAAATGGGTAGAAGATGATCTTCAAACTTATTGCCTCATGATGGCATCAACGTCCAACGAGCTTAAAAAATTTCATGAAAATATGAAGACTACTTTTGAGATATATTTGTACCTATGAGAGTTGTACGAAGTGTAATCTAGACATATGCATTACTCATCGTCTAGAGTGATCTTTAGAACAAGAATGATTTAAGGGTCGAGTGTCCATGACCATGGCCCTAAGATGATTGGTCTCATTGAGAAGCCTTCTAAGTGGTCATGGACAATGACCTTTATGTGGATTTGATCGTCCAATCATTACCAAGCTCATTTAACCAATTCGTTATGTACTTCAACATATCAAAACAAAAGGTTACAATTATTGAATTGGTTATATGTTGGTCACCTTTGAGTCTATAATAAAAAAGGACAAGCCTTTGATGCTTGTATCCTCTTGCAAGTCTAAAGGCCTTGGGGGCAAAAAGGGTGGTAAGAAGAAGAAACGTTCTTCTTTGACAAGGAACAACCATTGAAGCCCTTTGGAGGAGTTAAGAATAAAAAATAAGAGGACAAAAAGGATGCCATAGTTTCTATGTGGCAAAACTGGGCATTAGAAGGGCAACTACAAGGAATATCTTGTGACCTTTGGAAAGGGTATGTTATTCATTGAAGTGAGCTTAACCAAAAATTCTTCCTTTTGGGTATTTGATACTGCATGTGATTCTTACCTTTGTAATTCATTATAGGGGATGGAAAGAAGAAAAATGCTTAGTGATAGGGATATGATCTTCTGCCTTGGAAATGGCATAAGGGTTGTGACCAAGATTGAAGGTGTAGTCAAGTTGGAGTTGGGGAATTCTCACATTATATTAGATCCTTACTTTTACGTACGCAATCTTATTAAGAACATTTCAATTCTTGTTTGAAATAATGAAAGATATGAATTTTCAATTAGTGATGAAAAATTGAAAGCAATAAAGAATTGTTCTTTAATTATATGTGGTACTTTGAATAGTGATTATATTTATTAGATTTCCCACCATCACTTATGCACATTCAAAGTAACAAAATAAAATTAGTGAACCAAGAAAATGCCTTTCTTTGGAATGCAAGACTTTGGCATGTTTCAAAAATAGGATGAACAAGATAGAAGCCCTCAAAGTACTTAATGTTAGTTGCATAGAGGATCTTTCTACTTGTGAATCTTGTTTAAAAGGAAAAATAATTGAGACACTTTTTCTAGGACAAATGAAGCATTCCACAAGTCCTTTAGATTTGATCCATACGGATGTATGTAGACTACTAAGTTAGAAGCTTTTGAAAAGTTCAAAGAGTATAGAAATAAAATAGAAAAACAACAAGGACTTAGTATTAAAATTCTTCAATTAGATTAAGGAAAAAATACTTAAGTACTGAGTTCTTGGGTTATCTAAAAGTGAATGGGATTCTCTCATAATGAATTCCACCCAACACACCCTAACGTAATGGAGTAACAAAAAACAAAATTGTACCTTATTGGATATTGATATGGGATAGTCCAACAGGCCTAGCCCAACAAGCTATCGACTCTAGAGAAGGTTCCTAGGGCCACTTAACATTCATAGCCCAACGGCGCTTCCAGACCCAATTGGGCTGGGTCACTGGACCTTAACTACTTAGTCAGGTGAATTGTCCTTAACTGCACCCAACAAGAGACTTCAAGCCATTTTGTCCACTCAGCCATGCCTTTGGTTGACCACCCTATTCAATCGATGATAATCAACTAGAATGCTCACTTCGACGTTGACTTATATCCTTGCCACATTCATTGCTTTGACAGGCAGCGTGCCTCCACATTTATGATACATGCCATCTTAGTATAGACTCCGCCACCAACTCTATCAATAACTCTGCCACCAACCCTGTTAGGGAGGCATACCCCCAAAATACTATTTACCTTATAAAGTAGAAAATAATGCCACTTGGAATAGCACTAGGATTGAAAATAACCAATAACCCCCAAGTAAGGATATGAGCCCACTACACTTGATAAGGGCATCTTAAACATATCATGTACCAAGAGAAAGCTAAAAATATCTCATTGCCAGCTACTCTCCAGGTATGCCACATAAACTATACACTCTTACTCTGCTATTCGATTACCTCACTCAATCAGTACTAACTTGAGCGTTGGAGTGCCTTAATTGGGGGCATTTTGGCTAGTTTAATATTTGTTGTTAGTTACAAATCTCAGTACAAGAAGAATATTATTATTGGATTATTTGACCTCTTTAGTCGAATTAGCCCCAAACATAACCTTATTCACAAAATATGACTTTCAACCTTATCATTTTGGCACTATTTATGGGAAATCATCGAGATTGCAACTAAGAAAATGGTGAACACTAGAAGAGTCGCATCTAAGAGAGAGAATAATAGGAGATTAGCATCTCTACATTCCTCTTCGCCCTAATAAGGTTCGTATGCCCTTGACCCTAATACCATGCAGGAGCAAGTTCTAACAATGACCATATCTCAGCTAATGCAACTTATAAGTGAACAAATCTTTGCCCAAATTTTTGCTCAACTTTCTATAGCATTGAGCATACACACGACCATGCCAGCCCCAGCTGATAGTGTAACTCTGCAATTGCCTTCACCAAATGAGAGGTCTCCTGGGACAGTCATGGTCATCAAAAATCTAGGCAACTACTAGTCAGATGAGAAGTAATCCCTAGATGTTGTCAAGGAAAGAGAGGTCGACTTGAGCCAAGGGAAAAAATTACTGACTTTGTAGACCATAATGTTTGACCTAATCGAGCCTTGCAGTGTGATAAGGTTATACATTCCAAACATGACCAGTGCGAGGAAGTAGATAAATCAGCAAGCCACTTAGCTCGGCCTATTCAAGCCCCACAATACCAAAGGATCGAGTGTGTAAGGCCTCATTTTGATCGAAATATTACTAAAGCTGATCGTGAGAAATGAGAAGAAGTTTCCCACAAAGTGAAACAACTGAATTGATGCCTCTATGAGATCATGAGAAGAAATACTAAAAGGGTGCCCAACTTGAAGGGCCTTCAAAGGTCTAGTTGAGAGAGAGGCTCTCCTTTTATCTAGAAGATTGTCAACAAGTGTATTGCCATTGATGCCAAGGTCCCAACCAAACTTCCAAGGTATGATGACTCAACAGATCCCAATAAGCACTTAATGCAGTTCAAACATATGATACAACTACATGAGCATAACGAGTACATCCATGAGAAGATATTAGTGACAACATTCTAGGGCATAACACTCGATTGGTTTGTTATGTTGGAGCTTTCATTGATATACTTTTATGATTAGCTTTGTGATAAATTTTTGAGCCAGTTCGCCAATTAGCAAAAGGCGAAACTCCTCCATACTCATCTTTACACTGTAAAGCTGAATGAGAAAAAGTCCCTCCATGATTTTTTTATGAGGTTCAACTCAGAGGTCTTGAAGATAGATAACCCCAGGATCGAGTTTTCAATCGATGTGCTATTCTTGGGACTCAGACATAAAGAATGAGCTAATACTTTGGTACGTGAGCGCCTGCAGTCGATGGAGGAATTGCTTGACTTGGTAGAGAGATATATGACCCAAAAGAAGATGAACAAACTGAAGTTTGGAGACCCTAATGTCGATAAAAAGAAAAATAATGAGAGAAATGACTAGAAGCATAAGAAGAGGAGTTGATCTTCAATAAAGTGCTTTCATGACTATACGCCACTGAATATCTCAAGGAGAGAGCTCCTATTTGCAATCTAGCATGACAATCTCATCAAGAAATTGTGGAAGCTGATGGAGACTGAAGTAATGAAAAAATCAAAGAAGTATTGCCACTTTCATAAACAAAAAGGGCATAAAAAAATGAATACTTCAATCTCAATGATGAAATTGAGAGGTTCATTAGGTAGGACTATCTCAAAAATATGTGGCTGTTGATGCACAAACTAAAGGAGGCAAAATTAACCGAACTCTGTGTAGAGAAAGGTTGATTAGCCCAAGAAGGGAAGATAAAGGAAAGAAACTCACCCAAAAAGACTGCCTATCCATTCAAGGAGTAATTGACATAATTATAGAAGATCCTATTAGGGGGGACTTAAAATCAACAAGGAGGTAGACTCAAATAAGGCTAAAGTCAACCAAAGCCTAATCAATCAAAATGATATTCCATTTATTGACGAGCGCAGAGCTCATCTCTTTCACTAGCCCATCTTGAAGGAAAAAAATATCGACCATAAAATTGACTATCCTATGTAGTCTCCATTGAGATTGCCAACTTTGAAGTGAGAAAAGTTCTGGTGAATAACAGCAGCTCAACCATTATCATCTTTCTCTCCACATTGAAAAAGATGAGCATAGGGCAATTAAAATTTGAACCTGTGCATACCCCTCTAGTTGGGTTTAGGGGGTTAGAAATCATTTCAAAAGGTTCCATCAATCTCTCGACATCATTTGGGGAGACACCCTAAAGAAGAACCTTGATGATCTACTATCTCATGGTTGATGCCCCATTTACCTATAATGTTATCATTAGTCAATCAACTCTCAATGATTTTCATGCCATTATATTGACTTATCACATGAAGATCAAATTCTTGACCTCAACTGGCATAGGTGAATTGCTGTGTAATATCAAGGAAGTTTGGCGGTGTTACAACATTTCAATTGAGTCATGTGAGTTGAAGACTCGACCACAATTGAAGAGCTCAAGAGATGCCTTTGTAGTGGAACTCGAGGAGAGCCAAGCCAACAAGAAGAGAAAATCAGGAGAAGCTTAAAAGAAGCCCATTGGGGAATTTAAAACACTCAAGCTGGAACAAGGAAACCCAAATAATAATACTTGGATTAGGATAGATATAGGCCCCCACTTGGAGTGTCTTATGGTCGATTTTCTACGGAGAAATATCAATATCTTTGTATGGAAGACATCTGGCACCCAAGAAATCAACTTTAGTGTGATCGTGTACTACCTCAATGTCGGCCCTTTATACAAACTAATCAAGCAGAAGACGAGGACATTTAATGCCGAGAGGACCTAGAACATCAAAGAGAAAGTCAGGAAACTATTAGATGCAGATTATATAGTTGAAATTCAATATCCATCTTAGCTTTGTAATGTTGTACTCATTCGAAAGAATGAGGGACAATAGCATATTTTTAATGCTTTCACATATTTGAATAAAGTTTACCTTAAGGATCCTTACCCCCTACCTTAAATAGATTTACTAGTAGATTTCATGACTGGTTGCGAGGTATTGAGTATGACGGATGCATTTTAAAGGTATCATAAGATATTCATGGCCCCTTAGGATAGGAACAAAACCTCTTTTGTGGTTCCTAATGGAGTTTATGTCCTTTGGACTTAAAAATGCTAGAGCAACCTACCAAAGGTTGGTCAACTAAATGTTTAAAAATGAAATAGGCAAGTCTATAGAAAGGTATGTAGATGATATGATTGTAAAGACAGAAAAGGCCTATGACCATTTACTTAACCTTAATCATAGTTTCGTAATATTGAAAGCATTTGGTCTGAACTTGAATCTAAACAAGTGTACGCTTGGGGTTCAAGAAGGTAAATTTTTAAGTTACATGGTTAATCAATAAGGCATTAAGGCCAATTTATAAAAGATTTAGGCTATTTTGGACATTGCCCTACCACGAACAGTCAGAGATGTGTAGTGGTTAGTCAAAAGGATTATTGCCCTTAGGAGATTCATCAATCGATTGGCTGACAAGAGCTTACATTTCTTTAAAATTCTCAGGTAGTTCACTCTAAGAATTAAAGCATAACTACTTTGAAATTGAGAAATTTGCCTTGGTGCTAGTCACTACAGCTTAGAAGCTATGTCCATAATTCCAGTTTCATGCCATGATAGTGTTGACCAACCTTCTGTTGAAACAGCTATTATTGAAGCCAAACACATTTGGGAAGTTAACTAAATGGGCCATTGAATTAGGAGAATTTGACATCACCTTCTAGCTCAGAACACATATTAAGGTGTAGGTCTTGGCGAACTTCATTATTGAATGAGTCGAACTGCCTGTGGAAAACATCGAGGCCCCTCTCACTTAGACACGTTGATGTATCATCAACCACATTAAGAAAAGGAATGAGAGTGGCTCTCCATTCTCCGATAGTGGAGTAGTATGATTTTTTCATCAAACTTAACTACACAATTACTAATAATAAGGCAGAATACGAGGCCCTTTTTGTTGGAATAAGAATGGCACTCGATTAAGGTGTCGATCACGTGGCTATGATTATGGACTCCCAGTTGGTAGCATAATAGGTCAAGGGAAATTTTGAGGTCAAGGATTCAACAATGAGCAAGTACTTGATTGAGATTAGAAAATTACAACAATTATTTAAAAAATTCACTCTTAGTTAGGTCTTCGATCTGAGAATGAGCATTCAGATACCTTGTCCAAATTTACTAGCTTGACTAGAGGTGTAACAGACAAGATGATAACTTTTCTAGTCATTGATAGGTCGTCGATCGGCCTACTTGGGGAAAACTTGGTAAGGAGCATTAAAGAGATAGTTTCTTCATGGTAGGATCCGATAAAACTATACTTAAGTCATAGCATAGTCTCTAAAGATAAAAATAAAGCTCGTTGCCTTTGAGGACAAGCTGCTAAGTTTGCGCTCAACTAGCATGGCCAACTATATAAGAGGTCGATTTTTGGACTGCCCCTCAGATACCTGAATCCTGACCAGGCTCATGAAGTATTATAGGACATCTATACAGGCATGTGCGGAAACCATTTTAGGGAAAGATTCTTTGCACATAAAATCATCAAGTATGGATACTTTTGGCCAATATTACTGAAAACCACCATGGATTTTGCTCGAAAATATCCATCATGCCAAGTTCATTTGAACCTCCCGTATCTACCCATTGTGCCCATGGTCAATGTTCAAATTTCTTGACCAATGGGGGATTAATATTTTGGGCTTACTACTAAAGTTAATCGATCAATAAAAGTTCATAATCGTGGCGATCAAGTATTTCACCAAGTGGATTAAGGCCGAGGATGTCCCAAAGATAATCAATGCAGCTATTAAGATTTTCATCTGAAAAAACATCATCTGTCATTTTAGCCTACCTAAGATCCTTATTTCAGATAATGAGACTTTGTTCCAAAACAAATACTAGAAGTTGGTGTGAGGCCTTAGAAATCACCCAACATTTTACTTTAGTGGGTAATCCTCAATCGAACGACTAGACAAAGGTAACAAATAGAACAATCCTTGACCATTTGAAAGCCTAAATACAAGATACTAGGTTGAGTTGGGTAGATGACCTCCTAGGAGTGTTATGGCCATACAGGACAACTCCTCATACAACCATAGGTCACAACCCTTATAGTTTGGTCTATGGGTCTGAGGTAGTCATCCTCTCAGAACTCATGCAATATACATCTCGAGTAATTCACTTCCATCTGCACAGGAACATATCAAAAGGAAGCTCGACCTTGAGACTATCAATGAACAAAGGCAAGAGGCCTACAATACCATGTAGCACTATGGGACAAAAATGGCAGACAACTATAATAAAATGGTTAGAATGCACTATTTTAATGTTAGAGAACTTACTCAAAAGAAGGTGGAGGTGTCTAAGAATGTTGGCAAACTTAACTCAAAATGGAAGGGACCTATACTATTGTGAAGTTATCAAAGCATAACGCTTACTAACTTGCTAATATTGATGGTGATGAGCTTCCTTGCCCATGGAATGCCATCAACTTAAAAAAATTCTATATATAAAAGCACAATGTAATCATCCTCGTATCCTATGACATAAATAAAGTTCCAGCAACACTACTATCATTTGTTTGTATTGCCATAGCTGCATCTACTTCGCACTACTCTAAGTTCAAATCAACCCTATAGTCGACCCAAAAGTAGGTTCATGTTGCCACAAAAAAGTTTTAAGTCAACCCAAAAACAGCTTCACGCTACCACATAAAAGTTTTAAGTCAACCTCGTAGTCAACTAAAAAGCAGCTACGTGTCGCCAACTTAAGGCTTTTTAACCTAAACTATATAATCAATCCAGTAGTCAATTAGCAAGTCAACCACAAAATAATGAAAATCAACTATAAAGTTGAGAAAAGTTGCAAAAATAAATTGTTAAATGCGCTTCAGCAAGACCATGCGTATCTCTCAATAATAACCAAAATTAACTATTCACCCATACAATCGCTACAATATAGTTGCATTCGATAAGAAAGTTATGAAATTGGTTTCATTCAACAAGCAAAATATCAAAATGATATTTCATTCATAATAATGTTCATTACAATAACATTGTCCATTATAAAAAGAAAAAAGCAAAAAAACAAAACAGCAACAATGAAGCAACAATAAAGGAATAGAGTTGGAACATTAAGTCTGGCTCGACCCAGTACCTTAGGACTGATCAGCTTGGGCACCTTCTCATGAGTCTTGGTTGGGCTCTGGTATTTCCGATGCAAGTGAAAAAATGGCTTGAGCTAGTTACGAAGGCCCTACCACATCGCTCATGAAATTAGTTGAGCATAGCATGTACTACACGATGTCAACCTGCCCATCCCTCATTTGGAAGGCAAGGTTCTCACAAAGGTGAAATCACTCATCAATTTAGCTAGCTTGGCTTAGACCTTATCTTGTTTCTACAAGGCTTTAGTCATGGGCTCGAAGGAAGCATTTGTTGCAAAATCCCTCTCTTCACCTTTATCAACTGCGCCCTCTTTGAATTTTAGGTAAGGTACTAGCTTCTCGCCCAGGGTAGGGCTTATTCTATCTTTATCTTCTGCCTAAAAAGTATAGCTTAAATATTCAAGCTGCTTTACTGCCTTTCCAAACACACCACGAGCATCGTCATTGGATAGAACTACACTCATATCTTAAAAGGCCAAGCTCAACATGAATTATTTCACCACCTTCTGCCACATCGTGGGGAGCTATCAATAGAAGACTGGCCATGCCTCTTTAAGTGTAGCAATACGGCCAGCTGATCGACTTGAGGAGTAGCTCACCTGTATGTACAAGTGAGTTTTCTTCAGCATGGAGACCATTAGACTTCTTTCCTTTGCATTAAGCTACTCCTGAAGGTCAACCACTTTCTTTGTTTGCTGGTCAACCTAGAGCTGGGAAGACTCAAGCTAAACCTTGAGGGTCTATAGCTCTCTTTCCTCTCATAACTCCTTACGATCTACCAGGGCTAACTTTAATCGATAGTAAAAGGGGTATCTAAGCTAGCTCATCTGAAACAGAGAGTGTCAATGAATAATGTAACATTTTGAATAAAGAACTTGATGAAAGAGTAATCAACCTCATACTTACCATATTGTAATTATAAGCCATAGCCTAGAGCACTTCGACCTAGCTCAGCCCCATGAATCTCCACTGGTCAATAGAAAAGAGCTCGATCACCGTACACTTGAGCACATCAGTGCCTCATCCTCTATGCTATAATGGAACTAGAATTTGTTATCTCCATAGTAGGATCTGGTTTGAATCGAGGTGACAGTAGCTTAGGAATTTGAAATAAAACCCAATCGCCATACTTACTAAACAAGTTGTAGCCAGTGATCACCTTCTTCTTACCCTTGTCTCCTGCTGTCTTTTTAGGTATCGAGCCTTCCTGGTCAAGCATTCATTTTTTATCTTGACCTACAGGACTGCTTTGAACACGCTTCGCTGATCAAGTGGGTTGGGCTACCTATTTAACTTGGGGTATAATTAGGGCAGTGGTTGAGGGGGCCAACTCTATTGCAGGTGTATCTCATCGAGCAACATCTCAATGATATTCATCATTCCTCTAGGCTCTGGCTAAAGCCTCTTATCGACTATGGGCCATCACATTTTCTCGATCTATCAACAAAAGATAAAATAAAAATGATCAAAATCGAGCAAAAAGATAGAAATCTATAATTATCACAGTCAACAAAGATTTTTACCTAGTCGATCGCCCATGGGCAAGTGGAGCTCACCTGACAACAAGCTAGATAGCACCAAACATCTTTCCTAGGTTAGAACCAAGGCCTCAATCTATCTAAAATTGACCAAGTCCTGAATAAATGTGTTGGGTCAGCTGGGCTTTAGTTTCCCAACATTTCAGTGTAACCCTTCCACCACCCTTTAGGAATATTAAACTCACCATACCCTCAAACATACAGAAAGTATTTTTTCCATTCCTGGTCATATGAAAAGAAGGGGGGTTACTAGAAATTTTCGACATAAACACATCGTTAGAAAATAGAACCCAAACTCTTTAGTACTACCTAACTTTTCAGATATGGGCAATGGAATAGATTGGAAAAATTGGCAAAAGAGACTGGTTGGCCAAACAAATGTATTAGTACAGTAAAATTGTATGTGGTAGCAAAGTAATAGGGTAGAGATTGTGTTATACAGACCTTGAGGCCCCCCAAGAGGTTGACTATAGCTGGTGCTAAAGGAAACCTAAGGTTGTACCTAAATCCCTTCTCAAACATAGTTATACACCTCCAAGGAGGTCGATACATTTTTCCTGGGGGCCTGAGCACCAAAGTTCATATTCATCCAGAATATGGTATATCTCCCTGATTCGAACTAGGTCAGTGAAAGAGAACTTAGAGACAGTTTTACTGTAATAGTTCAAAGTAAACAATCGACCATGTGATACTGTTACTTCACTTAGGCTAGCATCACTCCCAAAAGTAGCCCTCTGAGTACTCGAGTTGTTGGAGGTTGAGCTATCACTCAATAAACTATCAAAGGTATTCTCAAACATGCTTCCAGATATACTTTCATCCCTAACCTTTCCCTAAAACTGTATACTCTTGGACATAGTATCCTCACTATTTGATGCACTTGACATCATTACAAAACAAAGCAAAGAAAAGCATAAGCTTGCAGAAGAACTTATAGTTGATAGCTTGAAAACTCTAAAGCATAGAATGGATAAAATGACTCTGAAAGCAAGAACTCGAGTAGACCATATTCAAGAAAAGTGAAAAATGAATGTTTCTACCCCACATTTTTATAGGTATTTAGATGCAAGAACCCAAGCAACAACAATAATTACATTATCGCCCCTTGGCGCTTCTATATCGCAATGTAACTAACGTATTAAATGCGCAAAACCCAAGTCAAGTATTCAAAAACCTTGTTCAAGAGTTCAAAACCTTAGTTGAATATACATAACCATCATTTAGTTATATACTCTTTGCTCATTTCCTTCGACAAGCTAAAAATGATAAGTTTGAAAGTTGTATTTAGTGAATAGGGTTGTGTTTGGGGCTAATTCGACCAGTAAAGTCGAATGAACCAACAATGATATTCTTCTTAGACTATGATCTACAACTAACAACAAATGTTAAACTAGCCCAGCTATCCGCAACTATGGTACTCTGATGCTCAAGTTAGTAATGGTCGAGTGAGGTAATAGAGCTACAAAGTAAGAGTGTATAATTTATATAGCATACCTGGAGGGTGGCGGCAGTGAGGTATTTATAGCCTTCTCTTGGTGAATGTTATATCTAAGATGCCCCTATCAAGTGTAGAGGGCTCATGTCCTTACCTGGGGGTTATTGGTTATTTTCTAACCTGGTACTATTCTAAGTAGCATCATCTCCTACTTTCCAAGGTAAGTGTTATACTTTGATACCTTCATAATGGTATAGGATCTCTCCCATTTTGAGTCAAGTTTGCCAACATTATTAGACACCTCCACTTTCTTTAGAATGAGGTCTCCAACCTTAAAGTGACACAACTTAATTATTTTATTATAGTTGTTTGCCATATTTGACTTGTAGCGCTGTATGGTGTTGTAGGCCTCTTGCCTTCATTCATCAATAGTCTCAAGGTCGAGCTTCTTTTCTATTATGTTATTGAGTGGGTGAAATTAAATCACTCGAGCTGTATGTTGTATGAGTTTTGAGAGAATGACTGCCATAGACCCTTAGACCAAACTATAGGGGTTATGACCTATGGCTATATAGGGAATTATCCTGCATGTCCACAACACTCCTAGGAGGTCGTCTACCTAACTCAACCTACTATATTATATCTTGGCTTTCAAATGGTCAAGGATTATTTTGTTTGTCACCTTTGTCGGGTTGTTCGATTGAGGGTTATCCATTAAAGTAAAATACTGGGTGATTCCCAAGGCTTCGCACCAACTTCTGGTACTTTTACTTTAGAATTAAATCCTATTATCTGAAATGAGGATCTTAGATAGGTTAAAAAGATAAATGATATTTTTCTAGATAAAACTCTTGATGGCCGTGTCGGTTATCTTTGGGATAGCTTTGGCCTCGTCCCACTCACTATGATTACAACTTTCATTGACCTATTGACTTTGGCAATGAGCCAAAAATATCGAACCCCCACTGGTTGAATGGCTAAGAAATTTGAATATAAACCATGGGTGTGGTGGGTCGAGGTAGGAGGTTCGAATAAACTTAGCATGACAGACATTTTTGAGCAAAATCCATAGCATCTTTCAGTAATGTCAGCCAAAAGTATCTATACCTAATAATTTTATGTGCAAGGGATCTTTCCCCAAAATGGTTTCTACACAAGCTTGCATAGATATCCTACAATAATTCATGAGCCTGGTCGGGATCTAAGCACCTTAGGGGCAGTCCAAAGATCAACCTCTTATATAGTTGGCCTGTTTATTAAGTGCAAACTTGGTAGCTTGTTCTCGAAGGCAACAAGCCTCATTCTTATCTTTGGGGCTATGCTATAACTTAAGTAGAGTTCTATCGGATCCTGCCATAAAGGAATTGTCTCCTCGATGCTCCCTACCAAGTTTTCCTTATGTAGGTTGATCAACGGCCTATCAGCGACTAAAAAAGTTATCGTCTTGTCCCTTGTGCCTCTAGCTGAGCAAACAAATTTGGATAAAGCATCCGCATACTCGTTCTAAGATCTGGGTACTTGATAAAGGGTGAATCTTTTGAATGATTATTGTAATTTTTTGACCTTCGCTAGGTACTGGCTCATCATTGAATCCTTGGCCTCAAAATTTCCCTCAACTTGTTTTGCTATCAATAAGGAGTCCATGATCGCCACAAGGTGATCGACGCCTTGATTGAGTGCTATCCTCATTCTAGAGAGGAGGGCTTTGTATTTCACCTCATTATTAGTAATTTTATAGTCGAGTTTGATGGATAAATCATACTCCTCTACTGTGGGGAGTAAAGAGCCACTCCCGCTCCTTTTTTTGATGTGGTTGATGATCTATCAATGTACAAGGTCTAAGTGAGAAAGGCTTTGCTACTTTCTATAGGTAGGTCAACTCGTTCAGCGATGAAATCTACCAAGACCTATGCCTTAATAGACATTCTAGGCTAGAAAATGATGTTAAATTCTCTTAATTCAATAGCTCATTTTGTTAACCTCCTAGATACGTCTGGCTATAACAGCACCTACTTCAATAACTAGTTGGTTAGCACTATTATGGCATGAGAATAGAAATATAGATGCAGCTTTTGAGCCGTGGTGACTAACGCCAAGGAAAATTTCTTGATCTCTAAGTAGTTATATTCTGATTCTTAGAGTAACCTATGCAATTATAAACTAGTCAATGGATTTCATCTCTGGTCGAGACCAGGATTAAGTTGATCGATGCTTTTGAGACAACTAAATATATGTGAAGTATTTCTCTGAGTTTGGGTTTTGCAAGCATCAAGGGCGAGGTTAAATACTATTTCAATTCGACCAGTGCCCGATCACATTATTCATTCCATTGAAAACCCAACTTTTTGGCATTTTTGAGAATTTTAAAGAAAAGTAGTCTCTTGTCAGCCAATCGAGCAATAAATCTCCTAAGGGTAATAATCTTTTTGACTAGCCGCTGTATATCTCTAACTATTCGAGGTGGAGGTAATATCCAAAATAGCCTGAATCTTTTGTAGGTTGGCCTCAATACCTCATTG
Organism: Jacaranda copaia; assembly: GCA_014898725.1. Classification (NCBI taxonomy): domain Eukaryota; kingdom Viridiplantae; phylum Streptophyta; class Magnoliopsida; order Lamiales; family Bignoniaceae; genus Jacaranda; species Jacaranda copaia. Next base: position 2,802,045 of record JACGDI010005411.1, on the reverse strand, counting down.
ATTATGTAACCCAAAAATTTACCTCCTCGAACCCTAAATGTACACTTGTGTAGATTTAGCTTTAGACTAAATGCTCTCAATATTGCTATAGTATGATTGAGGCCAAGCGAATAGTTTTGGGCCTTTTTTATCTTTACGATCATGTCGTTGAGATACACCTATATAGACTTGCCTATTTTATTTTTGAACATAAAGTTGACAAGCCTCTAATAGGTTTCTCTAATAGTTTTATGTCGAAAGGGCATAACCAAAAAGTAATAAACTCCATTAGAAACCATAAAAAAGGTTTTACCCCTATCCTCAGGGGCTATGAATATCTGATGATACCTTTAGAATGCATCCATCATACTCAATAACTTGCAGCCAGCTGTGGAATCTACTAGTAAATCTATTCGAGGCAGAGGATAAAGATCTTTAGAGCAAGCTTTATTAAAATCTGTGGAATCATGACACATGCGCCATTGTCCCTTATTCTTTTGGGTGAGTGCAAAATTACAAAGCTAAGATAAATACTGAATTTCAACTATATTACCTGTATATAATAGTTTCCTAACTTTTGGTTTGATGATCTAGGCCATCTTAGCATTAAATGTCCTCATCTTCTACTTGACCAATTTGTATGAGGGGTCAATATTGAGGTGGTACATGATCACACTGGGGTTGATTCCTTGGATTTTAGATGTCTTCCAGGCGAAGATGTTATTTCTCCTTAGGAAATCAACCATAAGATACTCCAAGTAGGGGCCCATATCTGTCGTGATCTGAGTAGTATTATCGATGCTCCCTTATTCTAGCTTGACTATTTTAAATTCCCCAACGGGCACCACTCAAGTATCTTCCAATTTTTTTTAGCTTGGCTATCCTCGGGTTTCGCTACAAGGGCATCCCCTGAGGTCTTCAATTGTAGTTAAGTTTTCTGCTCGCTTGACTTGATCAAAATGTTATAACACCGCCAAGCTTTCTTGATGTTACACAATAATTCACCTATGCCAACTGGGGTGGGAATTTGATCTTCATGCGATAGATCTACACAATGGTGTAAAAATCATTGAGAGCTGGTTGACTAATGATAACATTATAGGTGAATAGGGCATTGACCACAAGATAGTTGATCATCAAAGTCCTTCTTTCGGGTGTATCCCCAAATGTCGTTGAAAGATTGATGGACCTTCTTGGAATGATTTTTGACCCCCCAAACCCGACCAAAGGGGTATATATAGGTTCAAATTTTAGCTACCCTAAGTTCATCCTTTTCAGTGTAACGAAGAAGATGATGTTGGTTGAGTTGCCTTAATTAACCAGAACCTTTTTCACTTCAAAGTTGGCAATCTCAATGGAGACTACCATAGGGCAATTAGTTTTATGGTTAATATTTTTCCCTTCAATGTGGGCTAAGTCACTATCAGTGAAAGAGTTGGGCACTGCACTTGTCGATAAATGAAATTTCATTTTGACTGGCAAGATTTTGGTCGACTCTAGCCTCCTCTGAGTCTACTTCTTTGCTGATTTTGAGTCCTCCCAATGGGACATCATGCAATCATGTTAATTACTCCTCGACTGGACGAGCAGTCTTCTTGGGTAGGTTTCTCTATGGGGAGTTCAATCAATTTTGCCTCCTTTAGTTTATGCATCAACAACCACATATTTTTTGAGATGGCCTTACCTGATGAAACTTTCAATTTCACTCTAGTGATTGAAGCATTCATCTATATCATGTCCTTTTTGTTTATGAAAGTGGCAATACTTTTTTAATTTTTTCATTGCTTCAGTCTCCATCAACTTCCTCAATTTCTTGAGGAGATTATCATGCTGGATTACAAATAGGACCTTTTTTCTTAAGATATTCAGTGGCGTATAGACATGAAAGTGCTTTATTGGAGATCGACCCCTCTTCTTGTATTTTTGGTCATCTCTCTCCTTATTTTTTTTTATCGACCTTAGAGTTTCTAAAATTCAACTTGTTCATCTCCTCTTAGGTTATATACCTCTCTGCTAGGTCGAGCAATTTCTCCATCAACCACGAGCACTTATGTACTAAGGTATTGGCACATTCTTTATGTTTGAGTCCTAAGAACAACACATCGATTAAAAACTCGATCTTGGGGTTGTCTATCTTCAAGACCTCTATGTTGAACCTTGTAAAAAATTCATAAAGGGACTCACCGTCATTTTTCTTGACAGTGTGGAGATAAGTATGGAGGCGTTTCGCCTTTCATCAACTAGCGAACTAGTATAGAATTTATCACAGAGCTGATCGTAGGAGTATATCGATGAGGGCTCCAACTTAACAAACTAATTGAGCGCTATGTCCTAAAATTTGGTCACCAATATCTTCGTGTGGATGTACTCGTTATGCTTATGCAGTTACATCATATGTTTGAACTGCATTAAGTGCTCGCTAGGATCTGTTGAGCCATCATACCTTGGAAGTTCAGTCAAGACCTTGGCGTCAATGATAATACACTTGTTGATAAACTTTTAGATAAAAGGTAAGCCTCTTTCTCAATGAGACCTTTGGGGACTTTTTGAGTTGGGAACCATTTCAGTATTTCTCTTTGAGATCTAGTCGAGGTGTTAGGTCAGTTGTTACACTTGGTCGAAAAGTTTTTCCCATTCCTTGAGATCAACTTGGGTAATGTTTCGGTTAAAATGAGGCCTCATGCGCATGGCCTTATTATGCTGTAGGGCTCAAATAGGTGGGGCTATGTGGTCTGCTGATTCATCCACTTTCTCATGCTGGTCATGTTTTGAACATTTGACCCTATCCACTGTAGGGCTCGATTAGATTGAACGTGATGGCCTATGGAGTTAATAATTTTTTCACTTAGCTTAGGTTGACCTCTTTCTCTCTAGAGGCACTTGGGCTTTGCTTCTCATCTAGCTGGTGGTTACCTGGACTCTTGGTGACCATGATTATCCCGAAAGGACCTCTTATTTAGTAGATGCAGTTGTAGAGTTATACTACTTATTGGGACTGGCATGATCGCATGCCTGTTCAATGCTACAAAAAGTTGAGCAGAGATTTGGATAGAAATTTGTTCACTTATAAGCTGCATTAGCTGAAGCATGGTTAGCGTTACAACTTACTCCTGCGAGGCACTAAGCCCTAGGGCATACGAACCTTGCTAGGGCGAAGGGAGAGGTGGAGATGCTGACCTCCTATTATCCTTCTTCTCAGATGTGGCTCTTCTAGTGTTCACCATTTTTTTAGTTGCAATCTTAATGATTTCCCATAGACGGTGCCAAAATATTGAGGTTGAAAGTCGTATTTAGTGAATAGGGTTGTGTTTGGGGCTAATTCGACTAATGAGGTCAAATGATCTAACAATGATATTTTTCTTGGACTTAGATCTACAATCAATAACAAATGTTAAACTAGCTGAGGTGCCCCCAGCTAAGGCACTTTGATACTCAAGTTAGTACTAGTCTAGTGAGGTAATCGAGCAGCAAAATAAGAGCATATAGTTTATATGCCACCCTTGGAAGATGGCTAGCAGTGAGGTGTTTATAGCTTTCTCCTAGTGGATGATATGTTTAAAATGCCCCTATTAAGTGTAGAGAACTCATGTCCTTGCTTGGGGGTTATTGATCATTTTCAATCCTAATACTATTTTAGATAGCATTATCTCCTACTTTTTAGGGTGAATAGTACTCTGAGGGTGTGCTTCCCTAACAGAGTTTGTGGCAAAGTTGGTGGTAAAGTCTATACTAGGGTGGCACGTGCCATTAATGTAGAGGTACATTGCCTGTCAGAGCATTGAATGTAGCAAAGTTATGAGTCAGCGCTGTAGTGAACATTCTGGTTGATTATCATCAATCAGATAGGGTGGTCAACTAGAGGGATGGTTGAATGGAAAAGTGGTATGAAGCCTCTTGTTAGGTATAGTTAAGGATAATCTACTCGATTAGGCAGTTATGGTCAAGTGACCCAGCCTAGCTGGGTCTAAAAGGGCTGTTAGGCTATGAATGTTAAGTAGGCCTAGGAACCCTCTCTAGAGTCGATAGCTTGTTAGGTTGGCCGTATTGGATTATCACATATCAGACTTGGTGTGTTCTATGATGAGCTTTATTGATGTATCTATCTTATTTTGGGGATTTGCCTTAGATACAATAACAAAGATACTAAACTTTATACCTTGAAACTCGGTGCCAAATATGTTATATGAGATGTGGTATGGTAAAGCACCCTTTTATTCTTATCTAAGAGTATGAGGCTCTCTCGCATATGTTACGAGACTAGTAGGAGACAAGTTAGATACAAGATCTACTTTGTGCAAGTTTATAAGATAGCTAAAAAAGTCTTTAAGTTATTATTTCTATGACCCCTTGGAACAAAAGGTGTTTGTTTCAAGAAACACCACCTTTTTGGAAAAGGAGCTTCTATTAGATAGAAAAAGTGTCGACATTTAACTTGATGAAATTTAAGACGATCATAATATCCTTCAAGTGGTAGAAGTAGGAGAGTATTCTATGCCTAACACACAACCTCTTAGAAGGTTGGACTAAATCAAGAAGGAATCAAAAAGGTTCGGATTCCTTCATGAGATGGGACAAATAGATAGTGATCCAAAGAACTACGATGAAGTTATGTCGGGCATAGCTTCGGAACATTAGCTTGAGGCCGTGAAATCCGAAATAAACTCCATGTACTCCTATGAAGTGTAAACATTAGTAGATCCACCAAAGGGTATTTTACCCATTGGCTACAAGTAGTTCTACAAGCACAAGTTAGTAGTCAATAAAGAGGTGACGACCTTTAAGACTAGACCAGTCACAAAAGATTATACTTAAAGACTTAGTATTGACTTCGAGAAAATATTTTCACCAATCACTATGCCTAAATCCATTAGGATTATGCTTGCCATTGCTATTTCCTACAACTATGAAATATGGAAAATGGATATAAAAACTACTTTTCTCAATGGAAATATTGAACAAGAAATCTTTATGGAACAACCACAAGGTTTTACATCCAAAAGGAGTAAGCAAAAGGTTTGCAAACTTTGAAAGTCCTTCTATAAACTAAAATAAGCATCCTGAAGTTGGATCATATGTTTTAATAAGATAGTCAAATTGTTGGCTTTTTAAAAAATGTGTATGTGAGAAATAGGGGTTGGAGTGTACTAAAGTATAGTTATCCTCACAATTCTCCATGAAAGATTTAGGAGAAACATCCTACGTACTAGGAATATGAATTTATAGGGATAGATCAAAGAAGATATTAGGGCTTTCCTAAACAGCATACATTGACAAGATACTAAAGAGGTTTATTATTGAAGAATCCAAAAAGGGATTCATTTCTATGGAACATGGTCTTCCTATCTCTAAGCCTATGTCCCTTAAGACTGAAGATGAGAGAGAAAAAATGTTCCATATATCTTATGCATCTGCAATAAGGAGCATAATATATGTTGTTCAATGTATTAGACTGGATATAGCACATGCTTTAAGCGTCATGAACCACTTTTAATCTGATCTAGGTGAAAGTCATTGGACTGCTGTGAAAGCTATCCTAAAGTACTTAAGAAAACTTAGGAATTGTTTTTTATACAGCAATGGAGAATTAAAACTCCAAGGGTTTTTAGATTCAAGTTTCCAATCCGATGAAGATGACCTTAAATCTACCTCAAAATTTATATTTTACCTCAATGGTAGCATGGTTGGAAGAGTTCTAAATAATATACCACAACTGACACTACTATTAAGTGGGAATATATTGTGGCTTTAGAGACTGTGAAAGAGGATGTTTGGATGAAAAAATTCATCTAAAAGTTAGATTTACTAACTAGCATTATAGAGCCAATAGTTGTCTTTTGTGACAACAACATAGCCATTGTGCAAGCAACGAAACAAAGATCTCATCACCGTTCCAAGCACATTTTAAGGTGTTATCATTTGATCTGTGAGATTATTGATAGAGGTGACATTTGAGTGGAGAGGGTAGCCTTGGAAGACAATGTAGCATATCTACTAAGTAAAACTATATTGTGAAAAGTCTTTGATAGACATTTTAAGAAGATGAATCTTAAGGCTATAAGGAATTAGCATTAGGGCTAGTTAAAGATTGTTGGACTAATGCCTAGTAGACAATTAGAGTTGGCATGGAATAACTACTCTAATTGTGAGGTAATCTTGATTGAATTATATCTTTTATAAAATAGCCGTCCTCATCTCATGCATTTTATACTTCACTTGCATTTGGTTGAAGTTTTTAAATCATACTTGACTATGAGACTTGGTCACATATATGATGGTGATCTTGAAACAAGTCTCTAAGGTCATGATATTAAATATTCCAAATTTCCAAGTCATATGATCTCATGAGAATGGGTATGTAAGATTCAAATAGACTCGAATTAACAATATCTACTCCAAGTGATTGGATATTGCCTCATTTCATGGGCAATCTACATTAGACATGGATGCATATTAGTGGATGTTTGTTAGAGAATAAGTTCATTGAAGGCCTGCAAGGAGAATCCACTAAGATAGCTTTAGTGGCACATCGGTAGAGATAAGTTCTCAAGCTTATGATGGTGCATATAATTAGTCCTTTGACTTAAGGATCCATAGCAACCTTATGTTTAGGTCTATATGCTTTGACTTTGCCCTGACCACATTGTAGGTAATTCAAGATTTAAATTGGGAATGATTAGGTATGATCCACTTAAACATAGAGGTTTATGAGTCCAAGAAGGAATCCATTTCCTTATTGTTGTGAAAAATGAGTGCATCATCTATGTATTCTATAATAATCTATTCCACAAAATTCTTACGCAAGGTAGCATGATAATTTGGAAAAGGTGTTTTCCAAAGTTGAGGTCACTAAAGGGAATCAAACATTAGGTGTAGATATATAGTTAATAGGGCTATTAGGGAGCCGACAAATATCTTGTCATAGGCCTCTTTTGGGAGATAAGAGATAGAAGGATTGTATTTGCATAGAAGGCGTAAGCAATAATGTTTCATCAAGATATAATTCATTCGTCCACTTAATTGGGCTGCATGGGCTTGTTGCTAAACATCAACCATGGAGATTGGATGCTCTTCAATCAATAGAGATTGTTTAAAAGAGTTATTTGTTGAAATGAGTTTAAAGTAATATGAGTATTTCATATTCAAAATATCACAATGAGTTGTGAGCCCATGTCCAATGAATTGATGAACATAATAGGTCACACACAAAAGCCTAAGGAAACTCTTACTTGATGGAAAGAATTTTCTAAAAAGTTAGAAAATTACTTGCTAGGCATTTTTTCTTAAGAAGAGAAAGAAATTAACTAATTATCAATTGGTCATTTTAGCCTGATTAATCTAAGTGTTAAATTAAGCAAAATAATTTAAGGAGTCAAATTAAGTCAATTAAATTAAGATGTTGATTTAATTGGTGCCATATAGCTAGTCAAGTTAGCCTAAGGAGTTAAGTTAAATTAATTAAATTAAAGAGTTATTTTAATTGCATTGGAAATTTAAGTTTTGGAATGGAAGAGTCCATTTGAAATATGTAAGTTGGCATTTCAATTTATGAAATAAAATGCAAATGCAAATTTAAGCTAAATGTAAGTCTAGCAAGTTGGCAAGTCAACACACATGCATGAAAAGTGTGATCATTCTCTTCTACAAGTACATGTGGCCAGCTATTTGCTAGGAGAATTGAAGACTTAATTCATGTATTGGATAACCACTTTTTAGATTCATTCTCCATCTCTTGTTCTTCAAAAACCACCCACCATCAATCAACATCATCTTCCTCTCTTATCTAGGAAAGTAAGGTAGATTGAGAGCCTATCGCTAGAGGTTCAATACTTAGGGAACTTGGACTTGGTTGGTTCAACCATTTTTTTTTGGCCAATTTGGTGCTTCAATTTAGCGACTAGGGAGCTAATGTTTTCTGTGATTTTAGCCATCAACTCTCTAATTTGGTGGTGAAAGATTGTGCAAATTTTGCTGAATTTTGGGCGCTTGGAAGTGGAGAAATTGGATCAAAGTGTTGGAGTTTGTTGATCATCAATTGGAGGAGTCTTTTGAGAGATCTACTTGATCCCTTTGGATCTTTTCACAAAGGTAATTTCCAGCCTTCAAAGCCTAATTTTTGGCATGTAGTTGATCCTTAGGAAAGAGGTGATTAATTTAATTTTTTTCTATCTTTGGTTTAATTTTATGGATCATAATCTATCTCTAACTTGCACATCCACCACCACTCGCAACCCTTGGCCCAACACCCACTGGTCCCTACTAGCTAGATCTCACTAGATCCGGCCATGGTGCCTACCATGGTAAGGACTGCCTATTGCCATGGCAATTGTTGGCATCACAAGCCAACAACTACCATGGGTTGTAGTAGCCGGCCATGGCTAGAGGAAAAAAGGAATGAGGCAAGGGTAGGGGGAATGGGAGGAAATGTTGTACTTTATTAAAAAAAATATTTATTTTTATTAATTAATAAAAATTTAACTAAAATATATATTTAAATTTTTTACTTTGTTTATTTTTAGTTAATCTAGTGTTTTAGTTTTTATTTAATTATTTTAGATATTTATTTTTGAATAAATAATTTAATTATTTTAGATAATTTATTTTTGATGTGATTATTAGTTTAATACCTAATTTAATTAATTTTTTAAATACTTTTATTATTTTAATATTATCTAATATGGAATTCAATTAATAATATGTTTCCTATTAAATATAATTAGATAAATTTAATTATGTTAATATATTATTTTGTACCTTTATTATTTAACATTATTCAAAATTTTAGGTTTTTATCATTTTTTTATTAATTAATTTTATTATGATAAACTTGAATTGTATTTTTAATTTTTCTTATCTTAATTAATAAATAAATTCAACTAAATTTTAATATTTTATTTTATATTTTTATTATTTTAATATTTTATGCTATACAAGATAATAATTTTTTTTAATATTTTTTTATTGTATTTGTCACCTAATATGTAAATTCAACTTCATACAATTAAATTATTATAAGTATAATTATCATTTTAATAATCTTGAATATGTAATGTAATATTATAAAATTATTTTATTTCAGAGATGGATTTAATTTTTTATTTATTTTATTTTTAATTAATAAATAAGGTCAATTAAGCTTAATTATTTTTTTTAATTCATCATGAATCTAAAGATTATTCAATATTTTTGAAATTTTATTAATAATAAAATATATTTAAATTTATTCTGAGTAATTTAAGTAATGCTCAAGTTACATCACTATGGTTTGAAAAATATTACAAATAGGTCAAAAGGCACTTCTATCTCAAAAATAACTAGAATAGTAACCTAAAGTGTTTATGGATTTTCATAAAAAATTTTAGACGACATCAGCAACTATCTTAATGAAAATTAATGAATTTTGAAAAATATAAGATGTAGCAAAAGATTATGGAATCATTGTAATTTCTTCAAATTTGTGGGTTTTTGGGTAAATTAGCTAAACCTTATACGGTTCTAAGTAATTAACCTTAATTTATATTCATGTTATTCTAGGATATAACAAACTAGTATCTAAGCTAGTTTAAATGCAAATATTTTTCATGAAATATGAGGTAGAGAATTTTAATGAAATGAATGACTTTGGAATGTGAAGATGAAGATGCATCCCTTTTATGAGTCAACATGGCTTTTAGAGAGCTCTAAAGGAAAGAGAATTATTGCCAAGGATACTTTTAGAGGAAGGGAAAGATGTTTTCTTAGCGAAGGTTTTTGGTAATTTGATTTTATCACTAAAAGACAATATACTTGGAGGAATCGCAGCATATAGAACACTTGTAGATTTATGGTCAAAGGTGGAGACTTAGCAGATGATGGAGTTTCTCATAGATCACCTACATTTGAAATTGTGACTCTCCACTCTTAAGATGAAGAGAGGTACATCTTTACGCAACATATTGATTATTTTAATAAAGTAATATTGGATCATACTAGTGTAATTGTGCAAGTAGTTGATGAACATCAAGCTTTAATTTTTTTGTATTCCCTAGCTACTCCTCATGAACACCTAGTAAATATGTTATTTTATGGGAGAGATATCAATTGAGGAAGTAAAAACTTCATTGAATTCTAGTGAATTGAGGAAGAGCGTTCTAGGTAGTATAGTGAGAATTGTGAAAGTTTAATTGGTAAGGGGAAACTAGATGAGAAAGGGAAAAATCCCAGAGTCCTATTTATATCTTGAGGCAAGTTTAAATTGAGCAACAAATGGTACAACTATGGAGGCAAAGTGGACTAGAAATGGAATTTTCTAGAATGTAGAAGACAAAAGGATTCGGATGAATGTTATAGTTAGAAATGGGATGATGTAGCTGGGGTTGTTGAGGACGAAGCTAATGGAATACTAGTTTTCAATGTTAACAAAGGTTTGTTAATTTTTGAGTGGATTTTTGACAAAAGTTCCTTATCATTTGTGTCCATGAGAAATTTTTTTTACCACTTATAGAAAATATGATGTATGTAAGATTCTGAAGGGAAACAATGCATCATGCATAGTATTTGGTGTTGGCATAGTTATATCAGAATGCATAATTAAATTGTGAAGATATTGATTAATGCACATCATATCTTAACTTGTAGAAAAATGATGCTAGATAAGAATGGATGTGAGTGTAGGGCTTGAGGTAGAGTTCTATAGGTTTTGAAAGGTGCTAAACAATTATGAATAAGGAGAAAAGAAACAACCTATAGTATGGCTTTTGGTTCTACTACAATTTCATCATATGATACTAATGGAGATACTAAAAGTTGTTGCATATGCAGTTTGGGCATATGAGTACGAGGGGGTTGTCAAGATTAAGCAAATGAGATTTGCTTTGTGGATAGAAAATTGAGGAGTTGAACTTTTGCAAGTAGTGCATTCTTAGGAAACAACATAGTATAATGTTCAACAAAGCAATTCATCAGACAAAAGGTATCTTGGATTACATACATTCAAATCTTTGAGGATGTCCTCAAGTCTCTTCAAAGGGTGATGCTAGATATGTTAACATTCATTGATGATTTCTAATGAAGAGTTAGGTTGTACACATTGAAGCATAAGGATGAGGTACTTGTCAAGTAGCCAAATACTTTGATTGAGAAATAGGCTAGGAAGAAGGTCAAAAGCTTGGAGACTAATAGTTCTTTAGAATTCTACAACAAGGAGTTCCAAGAGTTCTAGAACAAGAAAGATAGTATGAGGTGTTGGATAGTGGTATATATACCATAGAAGATCGAGGTTGCAAAATAGATTAATACAACACTATTGGAGAGTGCTAGATAATATGTTCATGTTTGTGAATGGAAGCCTGAGTTGATGGGCAAAAAGTTCATCTCCCTATTATATGTAGTTGGAGTAAAAGGTTATCATTTGTGGTGTACCGATAAAAAAGCTTTAAGTTGATGACATCTAGAGACCTGACTTTAGATGAATCTATAATATTAAAGTAGGAGGAGTCGGATGGAAGATGTAGAAGGTGGAATTTGAAATTGAGACTCCATAACGTACGTGTTTTGAAAAAAAATAGAATATGGTAGATGAAGTTGATGAAAGCCCATTATCACCAAAAATAGTAGCAAGAAATTGAATCATCATAGAACTATTATTTGGCTCACAAAAAAGAGAGAAGATAGATTAGACTAGCATAGTAGTTAGGGTATTTTGTTCCAGTGGCTTATGCTGTAAGTTTGGTCAAAGATTTTGTGGAAAATGATCTAATCACATACAAAAAGGTAATATCACGTCTAGCTTCTAATAAATAGATAGCTATCATTAGTGAAGAGATTGAGTCCTGACACAATAATGGCATGTGGGAGTTGGTTCATACACCAAAAGGTTAGAAAAATTGTTTAGTGCAAGTGATTTTTAAGTGGAAAGAAAGAATTTTGGGGTTTGAGAATATGTTTGTGCAACATTGCAACACTAGACTTTCTTATTAGTATTTGAGCCTTATCTATCTTTCTAACCATTGTATTGAAGAGAAAGTCAGTGGCAATAAGATGGAAAACGTCATTAAAAGTAGGAAATTACCATTTTTCTATTGAAATTTCCCCTATCAACCAACACTCACCTAGAAAGCTCATTGCTACAATGAATCAGCCTACTTAACTCAACTAAAACCTTGATGAAAAGAAAACAAATGCATCTTATTTTTCCACAAATTCTAGATATTATATATTATTGTAGAAAACATACATATGCAAATTTAATTCTTAAATATACATTATTCTAGGGTAAAGCAAACATTTATATTTGCAACCAGATTTTATGTTTTGGGCATGTGCATTCAAGTTCCTTGTTTGTACTCATTTACACATATGCTGACTAGCTACTGTAATTATAATTGTAGCTCCAAAATTTTTAAATTTTATAGAGAACTAGTAGAGGGTGAAACAATCCAAATTTGTGGTAAAAACTTAAATTTAGTTCTTTTATTACTAAAAGTCTAGAATTCAAAATAGCAAACAACTCCACTCTCATCTTCATCATTATTGAATGATAATACTAATACAATTCTTATGAAAGTTGTCATGCATGACAACACTTTAATGCATTGATAGAAAAGTAAATTTCAAAACATATTTCAAATTTTTATCCATATATGATGTGATATATAATTGCAAAACATTCAAATATCGCTACTAGGGTCTTGATAAATCAATATACATTCATAATCAAATTTGGGGAGGTACAAGTAGAAAAGAAACAAGTTAATGCAAGTTAAGTGTCAAAATTGAATGAAAACTAGTACCTCCATTTATTTATATATGGAAAGGTTATATCTTATTTGGGGATAGTTAATCAACACCCACTTTAAGGTCTACAAATCCACATCCTAAGAATGAAATCATACATAATTTGTTTGATAGTGAAACTAATGGTGCTCAAAAATGGAGTTAGGATCCTTTCAGGAAGTTAATGAATTTAATGAGGTTATTTGATCTTGAAGATATTGCGTGGAGCTGACACTCTCAAATTTTTGCAAATGATTTTTCATGTCCTATTTGTCTTTAGAAGTTGGTATCTATAAAAATTAATTCTCACGTGAGCTTAAGCCTATTTAGGTCTAGATGTCTATCTTGGTGGGCTTCATTAATTAGGCTTTTTATCCATTTATTTTACTTATCATTTCATCAATTGTGTCCATTTTATTTATTTTTACCTTTTTACTCTAGGGACTTATTTACCATAACATCAAACTCTCTACTTTCAATTTGAAAGTTTATTTTTTATGTAGAATGTATAGCTTAATGTCCATTTTTAATTTTTACCTTGCCTCACTTAATTTGATTAAAATTTAAGAAAATTATTAATTAATTTTCTTTGTTTGTTTGTTTGTTTTTTTTTGTTTTTTGCGCAAAAGAATTCAACATATATCTAAGTCGAGGTTATTCATGTCTCAATGCTTGGCAAATTCTGAGCATTTTGTTTATCGCTTTATATTCATCTAAAAGACTCAGAAAAGTTTTGAAAAGTTTGGGGTTGAGTAGAGTGGACTTTATGCGAAGTTTTGAAATATGTTCTCAACGTGTATTCCTCTTGCCTTTGTTTCTTTCTTATCTCATGCTTCACCTTAATCTTTATGAATTTTTATACAACTCTTTAAAGTCAGCAAAATTTTTTTAGGGTACATCAGATTGAACTATGTTTTGTTTTTAGAGTAGGATATCAATAAGTAGGACACAATATCTTCGGTGTCCCTAGTTGCTATTGTGCACACACTTTGGGTGCCCAATGAGCATTAACAGCATAAGATGATGCCACCTTATAGGACCATGACCAGTAAAAATTTATCTGAGTTCATGGGGGTTGTAATCCTCATGTTGCCGCCGCATTTTTGAGTTTTTGTGCCCTTTATTTAGTATGTCATCTAACCTGGCATTAGTTCATGAAGTCGCATCTCAAGCATTTGAATATTATCCTTTGGTTCCTAATTCTTTCTCTTTGTCCAAGTTTTTGTTTTGAGTCTGGTGTAGAGCACACATTTGAGGAGGCATCCAACTACATTCCTATTGTTAGGAATAGTTTTGTTAAAATTGTAGAAATGCTTTGTTCACTTTTGTTAGAAGAGTTAGAAATTTTGAGGTGTAAGATTTGTATTTGTTATAAGTTTTAAGTTTTTTTTTCCTTTGTCAAAGGCTACCATCATGTTACATTCTCTAAGTTACTTTGCCACATTTAGTAGGTACTTTAGTGGTGGATTCTCCTTTCAACCAAATCCTTTGTTGATGGAGATAGTTATGAGTTATGGGGTGTTTTTAAATCATTTCATCCTAAATTTCTTTTAATACTTCATGAAATTTCAGCATTACTAAGAAAATTATCTACCTTTCTTTTATATCTTTCCCAAACTAAATAGTAAATTCTTTATAGTTTGCCTTATTCAAGAGGACCATAGAAGAGTAAGCTCTATTTCATGCAAGATAATGGGTTGGATGTTCCCTAAATACGGAATAGCTCACTATCAATAATGTGCTTGGGTAAGGCTCATTGTAATCTTCACCAATATTTCAAGAAGGCAGGCATATTTGGTTCTCTCTTTGACATGACTTACATGTTCCTTAAGGTATTTATTTTTTTTTGTGTTAATTTCTCTTGTTATGTACTTATTTAATGCTTGTTTGCATTCTGCTTAACACTTATACATAACTATACGTTTCCTATTCTTAGCAGTTAAAAAGATTGACTTGGCGAGAATCTACACTAGGAGGGTGGATGGAGGCTTGCATGAGAGACATGTAGTATAGTCATGTCGTAGGAAGGTGCCATCAACTAGGTAGCATTTGAGCCTTCCACGTTGGTAGTGAGGTTCACATTATGCTAATGTCTATAGCATGTAAGATAAGTGCAAGTGATAGTTTCGAGATGGTGATCTCTAGACCAATTGGGAAGCATGTGCAAGGATCAATTGAAGGACGTGCTCAACTATAGTCTTTTTCCCCTTTTCATTACAGCAAGGCTAAAGGGTTATTTCATTATAGTTTACACTAAAGTTGTTGTGTTAAATTGAACGATGAAGTAGATAAGATTGCCTTCAATATTGACAGCTAATTAGGAAGAGTGAGTGAATATATTTAGGAGAACTTGAAGATGTTCTCCTTTTCCTTAGTTGATAAAGTTTGTTGTTAGAAACTTTGCTTGGGTAAACATTCACCTCGCGACTTAGTTTATTTTATATGTATGTTTTTTTTACAATTGCATTTAATTAATCATTTATCCTGTATGTGGCTTTCTAAGTGCAGGGTTGATAGTTATGTAGATGTCTTACTAGTTATAGGGGTTGTGATGATGATTTTGTAGCTCTAAGAAGAGGCCACAAAGTTCACCCATTAGCAATCTTAAAAGAAGAATGATTTTGCAAAGTTGCTGAAGAAGTAAAAAAGCAGAAAGTGTATTATGCAAAGAAAGTGAGGGTGAGGAGAAAATTTTTAAAGTCTTTTGTTTAGAAAACACTCATCATTAAAACTCATGAGGATGTAATCAAGGAGTTCAAGAGCTTTGACTAGTTTTTTGTGGTGGTTGGGACAGCGGTTAAGATGACCTATAGGCAACCTATATGTAATGCTATCACTACGTGCTTAACAAGATTAGGCAATACTTAGTGAGGAATTATGTTACTTGACCTCAACATCCCAGTTAATTTTTCTATTGTAGAGTTTGACAATTCTCTATATGCTGGCACTAGCATCATTTTAAAGGATTTAACTTATGTAACTCCACCAGAATATATTAGAACTTAGAGTAGGAGTTATGCTTAGTTTTAGCTTTTTCCTTCTCGTAGGACTCCTTTGCGATTTTAATTTTTTAGACTTATGAAAGTTGTGCTTTAAGCATAAGAGAACAAGTGAATTATGCTATTTCAACTTTTTTCCCTATAATGGAATACTTGTAGGATTGATTTCTTCCTAATCCTGTCAATTCAATATTTGCAACACTCAAACAAATAGATGATTAGTAGTAGAGATCAAAGCCGTATGTAGTGTAGTAATCAACTAGAAAAAATGCATAAAGTAGAGAATTAAGTAAGTAAAGAGGATTTGGGAGAGTTTTAGACTAAGAGAACCTATTGTTCTACCTAAGCGTTGTAGCTTAGGATTTTGAGAAAAATCCCTAAATTGAATTTTTAGATCACCAAATGTAAACCTATTACATAGATTTTGAGAGAGCAATCCTAAACTAGATTTTTACATGGGAACAATTCTAACCTAAACTTTTACACGTGAACAATCCTATCTAGACTTTCACATGGTAACAATCCAAAAACCAGCCTTTTAAGGTACAGAAGGACTAAATCTTAGCTTTTATAGGCTCAGCTAAAGACCTTTTTTCTTTAAAGTATAGAAAAACCTTCTCTTTCGTGCACAACCAGAAACCCAATCTTTTTCATGGATAAAGTTGAACCTATAATAAATGCTTTACCAGGAAATGAATTGCTCTGATGCTCTTAACAACTTTTTGCTAGATAAATTTAACCTAATTTTTATGAATAAAGTTTAAACTTTAGAGAGTGCATCCCAAGGAAGTGAATTCTTTTAGCACCAAATTTTAAAGATCAGTCTTAACTCAGAACAGTGCAACCCCAGTAAGTAAATTCCTTCAACACTTTAGCTTTAAGGATAAGTCTTAACCTAAAAAGATAAGCACAAAAAGAGTAGAGGATAAGCTTATACAAAGCTATTATATGATTTAATCATAGTTTCTAACCTAGAGAATAAGAGAAAAATGGATTTAAGCTTGCTAGAATTGGAAGATTTTGAATGAAACTGGAGAGATCTTGAATACGGGTGAAAGCATATGCTTAAAAATTTTTGCAGCATCTCTCCTTTTCATTTGAATGCCATCTTGGAGTATTTATAGTGCAACTAGCCATTTGCAAATGTTACTCACAAAAATGGAGTCTTTTCAAGCTATCCTTCTTGATGTAAAACAGTTTTTTCTTTTTAGTCTAACATCCTATGTTTTTCATTTGTGTGCAAGTGAGTTGTCTTCACAACTGACTTCTCTATAGCCATTTCAAACTTTAAATTCAAATTTGAAATTTAAATGTTGAGACTTACAGTTTATTTAGGCTGAAATTTTGATTTTTTTTTCTACTGTCATTGGTAGGCCAACTCCATCCTATCAAACAGAATTCATTCCTTCCACTAGGTAGTTTTTTGAGAATTAGATCATATATGAACAAGTGCTTTGATTCCTTTATCAATGAATCACCAATTCACAAAATCATTATTATCAAAAAGCTGGTTTTTGTCATCAAAACATATGATTGGATTAAAAGATCAACAATCTCCCCCTTTTTGATGATAACAAGTAGCTAAGTATTCTAAAAACAATTTCATCCAAATAAGCATAAAGAAATACTTATAGAGATTTTTGCAAAGCAATCTATTATCTCCTGCTAAATAAGTGATTTTTGCATACTTTGCTCCCCTATTTTATAACCAAATGTCTAGTTTCCCAAGAAACTTTTGAGAAATTAGACTTAATCATATCACATATTTTCCATCTTGAGAGCATTGATCAATTCAACAGTTATATTTTTCAAATAAGCATAGTATCATAGTAAGCAGTGCACACTAGAATCATGAACTTAGTGAAATCAGAGCATGTGCTTATAAAGATATTAATATACTTAAGAACTCTCAAGCAATTTAGATTAGAGTATAAATTACTTTAGAGTGAATGATCAAATTAATAGTTGATTTTATATATTCGAGCATTCAAAGCAGAAAGGATTATTGAAAATGATATACTAGATTCTAAAGGCATTGATCATAATGTATCTAAGGCAAGTTATAACAGTTGATAGAAACAATATATTAGAGCACAGTGAAATTAAGTCATCATATCACAAAAGTTTCTAAAAAAATTGCCAAAATATTATCCAAGAGAATGTTATACTATAAGCACTATGCTAAAAATATTTTATCAGAATTTCCAAAAGTTAAACTATGATCAAACTATTATGAATTGATATTAGATTCAAAACACCAAAATCATGTTAAACTAGATCATACTTAACCATCAAGAAACATAACTACTTGCCATTCTCTCCTAGAAACATTGTACTAAATTATCCAAAAATAAGGAATACTTGCCATTCTCCCCTTTGGCATCATCAATCAAAGGCTAGAATCAAAAGAAATAGAGAAACCCATAATATTTAACCATAAATGACTAAAATAGTAGTAATATCTAGCATTGAAACAACCTAATCATCCATTAGCAGAAAAAGTAAAAACATTTAGTGAGAAAAATTATCATTCCAAATTTGAAATTGTTTGAGATATAATTAGTAGAAAAAGATCCAGTTTGTGTCAATCTGTGTGAGGCAGTTAGTGAGGCCAAGAAATGGTTTAAGGCTTAGATGCTTTTTTGAGATGGGCTTGAATAGAGTTAACTTTGGTTTGTAGAGCCTTAAGAAGAGTAAAACCTAGTTCTATTTTCTCACCAATTTCCTTTACCACTTCCTCTTTTCTTTTCTCAAAGTCATTGTCCTCCTTACTGGAATTCTCAAATTTAGCTTCCTCCTTTTCTTTAATTTTTGTATCCTTCTCTATATGTTTTCTTTTCCCTGTTGCCTTTTGTTTGGATGCAATTGAATGATCCTACTTAGACAAAACCCAATAATCTTTCTTTCTCTAGTAACATCCCATCTTTATAAAACTAGTTGTGGTGATCATGTGTTTCTATATTTCACTCCTAGACTCCTTTAACTTTTTAGGCAGTTTGACCTTATACTCCTTGAATATCTTTGTAAAACGGATCCCATATGGTGGCACTTTAGCCTATATAATAGTAGATGATGCTCTTGATAACGAGGTAATCGAAGTTAACCTTAAAACCACTTTAAGTCATATTCATCAAATGCACTATCATGAAGTTCATATTAGTGGTATGGGTGAGTCCAATGCAACAAATGACGTTATAAGAAATATGTTAGTGAAGCATTTTATTGCAAATATTCATCCCATTATATACTTTCCCACCAATGAACTTTTTAAAACCATTTTCTTTCCAAAGCATTTCTGTTGCAGAATCCTTATCAAAATACTCTTTGTTGCACCACTTTTTCATTTCAAAGAACTTCTATTCATCATTTTCACAACATAAAATCTTACATATTTCTTAGATGGTGTACTTTACATGGATTCCTTTAATGTACAACTCTGTACTTGGGTTTTCTATTGTCTTTACTAGGGGTCATGTTCACAAAGATTTTAACAACTAATTCAGTGTAAGTGAGCTCTTCTATTTTCATTATCAAATCCATATAATTGTTCCTGATCATTTCAAGTAACTTAGTGTTAGAAATAAAGGAGAAGTCAACTAACCTTCCACATTCCACCTTTTTCCTTTGTATTCATTCTCAAACTCGATCCTTAGAAAATGATTTTTTCCCCTCTTTCGAATCTCCACTTTGTTCCTTAGACTATTCTTTCTTCTTCACATTTTCTTTACCCTTTCACTAGGAGTCGACTTTTTTTTGGTCACAGACCTTTGTGTTTGCCCTTCATTCTTGCTTTTAATTTTCTGTGAACTACTCTTAGATTTGAATATGGTTTTAGTTTCAAAAGTGGTTTCTTTTCCTTTTCCTTTTGAATAGATTCCCTCAGATTACTTTAGACATATTGCTTTCGAAGGCATTGGAAAGGGTTTTAGCTCTTTATTAATATTTAAACTCTTAACTTGTGTTGATGGTGGTGGTTGTCTAACTAATTCAAGTGTAGCTTTTGATTGAAGGCATTCTAAATGTAGATTTCCACTTAGTTTTTCTTATTTTTTAGAGAGTTTAATGTTAAGGTTTCTGTTTGATTGAAGGCAAAGAAAGAGTGGGAAAGGGAATGAATGCATATGAGTATATAAATGGAGTGAATGAATGTCATTAAATAATTTTGAAAATATTTTTCCATAGTCAATGGAGCAAAAGTGCACATATGCATAAAGGTGGATCCATTTAAGCAATGGGTAAAAGATTGTAATTTCATAGTTTCCTAACCAATGAACAATTAAGGTCTACCACCCAAATAACAATTACCAAGGGATTCTAATTATGGTAGGAAGTTTGGATTTTGAATTCAAATAGGGTAGTTGATAAGACAAACCAATTTTCATCATTTTTTCTCGCATAAAGACAATTTCAAATATAAAGCATGTACCTCTAAATAACAACTTTTTCCCACAACATATTCTTTTATTCCTTTCTTTTTAGAGCATATAATTGATTGATTTCCACTATTCCTAGTTCATTTCAAATTTTTCTAAAGCAATCTTTATCAAGGGCTTGATGAAAATATTAGCTAATTGAAATGTAGTGCTCATAAAACAAACACATATATCTTCTTTGTTCTCATGATCTGGAATAAATGATGTCTCACTTCAATGTGCTTAGCTTATGAATAATGAACTGGATTTTTAGTAATACTTATAGCACTTGTATCATTACAGCATAGAGGTATATTGTTCAAAATTAGTCCATAATCACTTAAGGCTTACTTTATCAATAAAATATTAGCACATAAATTACCCAATGCAATATATGTAGCTTTAGTAGTAGAAAGAGCAATATAATCTTGTTTCTTACTTGATCATGTAATAAGACCCTTTCCTAAGAATTAACATGTTACTTTAGTACTCTTACAATCTAATTTGCATCCAGCATAGTCAGCATCCGAGTAACCAATGAATTCAAATTCTTCACATATATGATACTATAAACCATACTCAACAATTCCCTTAAGATATTTGAAATCACGTAGAATAGTAGTTAAGTATGATTCCTTAAGATTACACTAAAAGCAAGCAAACATAATATTAGGTCTACCAATAGTTAAGCATAAAAGATTAGGAATCATACCTCAATATCTTTTCTCATTAGTTGGTTTACCATTTTCATCTTTGTCCTATTTGGTAGTTGTGCTCATAGGACTTAGAGCTTCCCTACAATTGTCTATCCTAAACTTTTTTAGTATTTCCTTGGCGTTATTTTATTAGCAATGAAGTTACATTTTTCAGACTATTTCACTTGCAAACTAAGGAAGTAGCTAAGCTCACCTATGAGGCTTATTTTGAACTTGTCTTTCTTCCTCTTAGCAAACTCTTTACTTAAACAATCATTAGTTGCCTTAAATATATCATCATCAACATAATTTTCACAAGTAGCATATCATCATTATGAATTTTTATAAATAATGTAGTATTGATTGTGCTCATTGAGAATCCTTTGTTTATCAAAAACTTAAGCTTTTGTACCAAGATTGTGGAACTTGTTTCAAACTATATAGTGCTTTGGTGAATTTGTAGACATAGGTGGGATGCTCTTTTTTGTCAAAGCCAAGAGATTGTTCTACATAAATTTCCTCATTGAATGAATCCATTCAAGAAAACGCTTTTAACATCCACTCATATAAAGTGAACCATTTGTGAGATGTGAAGGGGAGTAACATACGGATAGATTCTAATCTTGCAATGGGTACAAATATCTCATCATAATTAATACCTTTTTCGTGACAATAACCCTTAGCTATTAGTTTAGCGCTATTTCTAGAAACTTTTTCAACCTTGTTAAGTTTATTTCTAAATGCCCATGTTATTCTAATAATTGGATGGTCATTTTGTCTTTCAACAAGATTCTAAGTCTTGTTCTTTGCAAATTGTGCTAGCTCCTCTTTCATAGCATCTACTCATTATTTATCATTGAGGGTTTCTTTAACATTTGTTGGTTCAAGCATTGATAGAAAGGTACAATTTTCTATTTTATCTTCTTCCTATCTGAAGGATGATCTTGTTCCTACTTGATTTCTTAAATTGCTGATGATTTGTGATGTAAAATGTCTTGATGCTTATTGAAATTTTCTCGGTGCTATAGTTCTTATATTAACCATTTCTTTAGAAGTATCTTCTTCAAATTGTCTAGAAGGTGACTTTTTTTCCTCCTTGATCTTAACATCAGTCCTAACTTCATTATTTCTTCACTAATTGCAATAGTTGAAATATTATCTATGTCATCTTTACTGTAATGTTCCTTAGCTGAGGGTTAGTTTCATCAAAAGACATATACATAGACTCTTGAACCAATGTCTTCCTTTTGTTGTAAACTTTATATACCTTACCATATATAGATTACCAAACAAATATTTTTTCATCTACTTTAGAATCAAATTTAGTATTAAAATTATGATCATTCAAGATAAAACATTTGCAATCAAACAATTTGAAGTAAAAACATTTGATATTTTTCCTCTCCATAATTCAAAATGGATTTTATTCAAGATATGTTTAAGTAGAACTTTATTAGACACATAACATGTAGTATTCGCAACTCCCTAGAATGATTTAGGCATATCATACTCATTAGTCATTATTCTAATCATTTCAATCAACACCTAATTCTTTCTTCTAATAATACCATTTTGTTGTGGGCATCTAGGTGTAGAGAAATTATGAATGTATCCTATTTGATCACAAAAGAATGAAAATTTATTCATCAAATTCAGTATCAGGATAAATTCTAATTTTTCCTATGAAATATCCTTTTTCATTTTGCAATTTCTTAGTAAGAGGTATGAAAGCATCTAATGCATCATTCTTATTGTAAAACATATTACCCCAAGTGTATCTAAAGGACTCATTAATGATAATGAAAGCATACTTTTTACCTCCAAGTAAGCTTGTCTTTATTGAACCAAAAAGGCAAGATGCAACAGTTCTAGTGATTTGGATATAACTATAGTATTTTTAACTTTGAATGAAAACTTTGTACTTTCCTTATGGACATGCATCACATAGTTTATCTTTCATGAATTTGAGCTCAGGATCTCCTTTGACAAGATGTTTCCTTGAAATTCTAACGATGAGTTCGATAATAGCATGTTCATGTCTTTTGTGCCATATCTAACTTTAAGCTTACATTGCGACTAAGAATTTCACATTTTGATTCAGGAGATCATCATAATAGAGGCTGAATACATATCACACTCTTAGTGCAATATGAAAGCAAGAGTAATGCTAAGATCTAATAATTAAAACTTCAAAAGCTAAAATTAGCTAGGCTACTCAAGCTAACAAGGATTTAAACATGCTCATGATTTAGATTTAGGTAGAGGATTAACTCAATTAGCTTAATTCCAAGGAGAAAATGAAGAACTCATCTTCAATCCAAAATCTGCCAAGCGGTGGCATATTAGAGTTAATGCAACTTTTACACTAGTTAAACTTCTCCAAAAATTCTGAACAAATTCTAGTAGCTCCTTAACTCTTTTATGGTTATACTATGAAAATTTCAAATCAAAAATCCTTTTAGATCCCCTAGAATAAAATTTCCAAGTTTTTGTTCCTACAGGTGAATCTCTAAAGGCTCAGCAAACCATTTGTTTTGCCTCTATCAAAATGATCCACACACCAAAGCAATTTCCTATCACACCTCAAAATTAGCTAGAGATTAAGAGGAAAGATGAGATGTAGTAGCTAAGTTTAGGGGTTGAAGAAGAAAAGGAAGGTGAACTTCAACACATGAATGAACATCGTGAAGAATGGAGGGAAATTGTGAAAGAATCTAATTCGTCACTTGAGAATGCATGTGGCTACTAACCTTACCTCTATATACATATATAGAGGGAGGATGGTGTGATGCCAAGTTAGCGTCACACCTTCCTCAAGGTGGGGGACGGCCAACTTGTTTGCAATGCTTGTAAGTTAGCAAATTCAAATCTAATTTGAATTTATCTGTATTTCAATTTCATTTGAAATCTAATTTAAGGCTTATTCAAATGTCTCACCAAATGAAACTTTCATTTGATTTTCCCTCAAAAAATAATTCTTCTCATTAATTAAATTAAATACTTTAATTTAATTAATTAATCTTTGACTTAACACTTAAGCCAACAAGCTTAACTCCTTAAGCTTATGTTGTAAATTTAACTCTTTCTATTAACTTGACCAATTGATGGTCAGATGGCTCCAAATAATTAACTCTTTAATTATCGGTCTAATTTAATTCTTAAATTAGATGATCATGTAACATTTAAATTAATCAAGTCAAGTGGTACTTCAATTTTTGGTCACTCTAAAAAACCAATCAGTTTGGAGTGAATTTTCTAACACTTAGAAAGTTCCTCCAACAATTAGGAAATGCCATTGCCTTTTGTGTGTGACCTAATAGGTTCTACCATTCATTGAACATGGGCTCACAACTACTTATGACTTTTTAATATCATATATTAATTTTAATTTAAACTCCTTTAAATTAAATTAACTCAATTTAATTAATTTCCATTAATTAAAAAAATACCCAATTTCCATGATTGATGTCCAATCTCAAGATCATGGAGCCCAACTAATTGGCTAAAATGAATGCTTTTGCAGAACCATTATAGCTCTACACATACTATGTCACATACAGTCTTTCTATTTCCTATCTCCTGAAAGAGGCTTAGGGCAAGATATTTGATGGCTCCTTAATTGCCTCATACTATGTCTCTATTCTCAATGCTTGATTCCATTATATGACCTCATCTTTGAAAAACTCTTTTTCCAAATTCACACTACCTTGCACAAGAATTTCTTAGAATTGATCATTATAAAATACATAGAAGATGCATTCACCCTTCACAAAGATAAAGAGTCAGATTCCATCTTAGATCCCACAAACCTCTATGCCTAATAGCTTATGCTATCTTTACCCGAGTAGCCAACTGAGTGACCAAGGAAGAGTCAAAGCATGAGGACTAAACATAAGGTCATCATGAATCCTCAAGTCAAAGGACTAATTATATGCACTAGTGTAAGCGAGAGACTTGCCATTATCAACTTACCACTATGACTATCCAGCGAATTCTCTAAGTAAGTCTTTAGTGCCTTATTCTCTAAAAACCACCTACTAATATACATCCATATCTCATATGGGATTGCTCATGGAATGGAGCAACATCCAACCCTTGAATGTATGCATTGTTAGGGCAATTTTATTCAGTCCTTAGATGCCATATTTCATAAGATTCTGTGACTTGAAAAGTTTAAGATCACAACCATGTAAGACTTATTCCATGCTTACCATCTAATGTGTGACCAAGTCCCATAGTCTAGTGTGATCTAAGGGCTTTAACCAAATGCCAACAAAGAAATAAAGAGCATAACATGAAGATTTTCATTTAAATAATATCATTCAATTAAGATTGCTTTACAAGGAAAGAGTTTTACAAGGTTAATCTAATTAGCTTGCTGGGCACTATTCCAACACAAAAAAGATTGGTTTCTCATCCTTCAGACTAGTACACTTGCAAAGTTTTGAATTGAGATGATAGCCAGTATTTAGTAGTTGACTTGTACTATATAGATTGTGCTTCAGTCCTTCACTTAGCCATACAACATTGATAATGGCAGATTTATCTTTTCTAACTTTTTCAATTTCAAGAATTGTTCCTCTTATGCTATCAACAAAGTGGCATTTCCCAAGTTTACTTTATTGATATTCAAAAACTTTGTTGGATCACCAATCATATATCTGAAGGTACCATTGTTCAAGAACCACTTATTTCCAATTTTAAAACATCTTGGAAAGTACTAAGTTTGTGCCATGAAAAAGGCTAGCAAACTCAACATCTGATCTTTCCTCATTTAATTTCTCTTCTTCATCATCCCAAGTGGATACCATAGCTTTATGCTATTTCTTTTTCCTGAAGCTTTCTTTAACTTAGGGCATTTTGGGTAAACATGTCCAGGCTTGTGGCATTCATACAGATAATAGGAGTTTTGAGGATTTTAGTTAATTTTTTCCCTTTTCCTAAGCATGCAACCTTTCTCATTTTTCTAATCTCTTACTTATGAGCTCAATTTCTTTCTTATTTTCATCATTGTTGTCAGACTTATCTTCTTTAGATTGATTGTCATTTAAGGTTTTGAATACAGCATTTTTTTGTCTTTTACTTTTAGCACGGTGTTCTTTAATTAGTCATTTCATGTGATGTTGGAAAGCCAATAAGTTCAGCTATACCTAACTTAGTGAGATCTTTATCTTCCTAGATTACCATAAATTTGAGAGTCCATTCTCCAAGTAAAGAGCTCAGAATTTTCCTTACTTTCTCTTATTCAAAAAACACTTTACCAAGTGTTTTAGGAGGATTAATGATTTCCATAAACCATGAATACATTTGCTTAATATTTTCCTCAAACTTCATAGTAAACATCTCAATTTAAGGTACCAAAATAGTGATCTATTTAGCCAAAACCTAATTTTTTCCTTTATGTGTAACATGTAATAAATATGTCATTTCTTTCACATTTTCGCATGTGCTTATTTTGCTGTATTCTTTATTTGTGAGAGTGTATGCAATGATATTTTCAACTTTTTCATTAAGAGAAATTTGTGACTTGTCAACATTGTAACTTAACTAGGTTTTGTTTTGTACGCCATTTTCATCTTCTATCATTAGAATGAATAGTCCTTTGGTAATGATTATCCACAAATTAAATCTTGAGTAATGATATATTTCTATATTCTCATCTTCCTACCAGGACAATCTATTCTATCGAATAGAGATGGCTTGTTATGAGATAAACCTTCCACACGAAGCTTAGTAGGGTAATGGTAGGTCTTAGACTCAAGTTGTAAGCCTTTGCCCAGAGTGAACCAGTTATGATACCAATTATAGTGCATAGTTTGAGCATAAGAAAGAGGGTGAATTACACTATTTCAGCTTCTTCTTTTTTTGGGCACAATGAAATACTTTCAAGATTGATTCCTTTATGTTCTTGTTAGTTCATTCTTGAAACACTCAAATAATTTAATAGCACAGATAAAAGTTGTATGCAATGTAGTAATCAAGGAGTAAACGCATGAAATAAAGAAAAAAATGCATGAAATAAAGAATAAAGTAAAGAGCACAACAGTTGTGTTGGTAGTAAAAGCTTTTATTTTCTTCTCAATGTAAATATAGTATTCCTTAGCAGCCCTTATTAATCAAAAAGCTTTACCTATTCCACTCAGTGTAAGGAATTTCATCTTTGTGAGGTAAGTTGAAGCTATTGTTTAGAATAAGTTCAAGGTAGTCCTTACTAGTAGGACATTGTACACTGATGGGATCTTAATCACTAGAAACCTCACAATTCTTGTAACTTGTTGGCATGAATGCCTGAGGATAGAGGGAGGGATTTCTTCGAGTACTCCTACTACTTGCTAGTAAACACTACCAAGGGAGTATTAATCTTTTATAGATGAGAGTTGTCTACCACAAGCTGGAGAAATGCATCATTTAAGAGTATTGCCACTGAGATGCCACTATGCATAAGTATTTTCTTCACCTAGAATTTGGTAAGAAAGGTAGAGATCACCAGGACATCATTTTGTTCTTATCTTGGCTCTATGTCCTCTTTTGTGAAGGTAATTTTAGTAAATAGAGAACATAATTGTATATTCCCAATATGGGGTCAATTAAATAAGCTTGAGTCTATGTCCTTCCTTGTGAAAATGCTTCCCTTGTATTTGATGAATCGTATCCAAAGGTTCTCTAGAGATGACCAAGATAATAATGAAAAGAGGTAGGTTCTTTAGGTTTCACTAATGCTACCAATCCATTAGCTCTAAATGATCATTAGGTTATTGTTGTGACCTCACTCTTTTTTCATCTCTAAGCTACATGCTCCTTATGGTATCCTCTCTAGGTCAACCTCACGATTTCATTTTTCAAATATCAATAATCTTCAATATTATGTTATAGTGCAAACAAAATCACTTCTCAAACTTCTACCTATTTAGATCATCTGACATCTTTGTAGAAAGTGTTAGATTAGGCCCTTCTACACTTCCACAATCAAAATCTCTATCTGAAGGGTTGTAAGTTAAGTCTAAATAAAGAAAGGTCTAAGAGAATAGTACCTAAGGTCTCCTAGTTTCTTTTTGTTGTTGCTACCCCATTTACCTTTGTTTTCTATTTGTTGTCATCCTAGGAAGTCAATACCTTCTCTATCATAATGGACTTCTTCATGCAAACAAGAAATTTCTCTAGTGTAGATAGGGGTATTCCAACTATGGAAATCTTTTGGTACTATAGATTCTATTATATGATGTTGGATCGAAGCTCTTAGTTAATATGGGAAATTCTATGCAACACTAATAAGATGGTTGAGATAGTCTCTCATGGACTCTCTGTCCTTCTGTTAGTGCTTGATAGTGAGTAAGCGGACCACTGATATGAGGTATTGGTGGTTGATGGAAAAGTTATGGAGAAATAATGTGCTAACTATTCTAAACCCATGAGATGACATCTAATTAAACTATATCAAAGTACATTTAGTAAAGTGGTGGGAAACATAATGCATTAAGTAGTTTCAGTCTACTAGTAAAGTTCTATCCTTATGAGAAAGTTTCGCAAATGCTTATGTGGGTTTGCCATGCCATCAAAATCTAGCAATTTGGCAATCTTTGCCCCTAAAGGAATAACCTCCCCAAGATAGCCAAAAAGATAAGATTGCATTTTGGGAGAGTAATGGCTAGAGGGAGGTATTGACTTGCCACTTCTCATGAGGGTTGAGGTATTAGCAAGTAGGTTATAACTCCAATGGTAATTGGTAATCATCGCCATGAGCCATCTTAGAGGGATGATTGGATATCCACCCACTGGGTTAGAGGAAGAATGATATGTCACTTTAGGCCAACTTTTTGTTTAATCCTCTTTGGAGATGATGAAGCTTCTCGACTCTCATAGGAGGACCACAAGTGCTCATAGGGCAGCACTGTTTAGCATAGTAAGTGATCATTTTGTCAAAGCTTGTGCGAAGGCATTTTCTAATATTTTGAATAGCTTATGAGTCATATGCAATATTAATTATCTAGGAGATGGGGTCTATTGTGCTTTCATCTCCACCAATGGTAGGCATGGAAGACAAGTTGTCATTGATGTTTCTACTCTAAAGAGGACCTAGTTGTTGGAATGTAGAACTCTAAACCTTGTCTACATTTCCAACATTCCTTCATCTTACATAAGATCTCCGTAGATGGCGGTAAGATTATGCTACTCGAAAATGAAGTTAGGATTCTTTTTACAAGTCAATGAATGTAATGAGGTTTTTTGCTCTATAATACATTACGAAAAGTTTGATATCTTATTTTTCTATGAATGATTTTTCATGTTCTATTTGACTTTGAAAATTGGTATCTATAGTGATAGATCCTTTCATAGGCTTCAACCCACTTGGTTTTGGATGTTCATCTTAGTGTACTTCATTAGTTAGGTTTTGTCTTATTATTTTACTTATCATTTAATTAATTGGGCCCCCTTTATTGATTTTCACTTTTTTAGCTCTAGGGGCCTAATTTATCATATTTAAAAGAAAATATAACCAATACTTCCTCAAAGCTAGGAAAAAATAATTGAATTGAGTTTTTCATCAATTCTACATAAGTATTCTGTGAAATGTAAATTACAAAATATTTCAGATCAAATTATGTTGTCACTGCATAAATTAGTGTAAGTAACTCTAGAAATTGGACAAATACTTTTGGCAGAAACCTACCATTTTTCCCTATTCATATCCTCGATCACTATCCTGTGAATATTCCATAGTTTCTTTATCTTGGGAAAGAAAAACTTGTGTTGAAGAAAGTATTATCTTTTCATTGGTTTTTTCCTCTAGGTATTGGTATTTGATTTTAAATTTCAAACTCTCTTGCAGTTTCCACATAGTATAAAGATACTTATAAATGCTATCATAGGAAGCAACACTCTATATTTATAATTTTTTTCATGGGAGAGAGAAAAGGGATTTGGAGAAGAGAGCATTTTTGTGTCGGAGAGAAAAAGGCATTTAGGGAAGATAATATTAACCCGTTGATGATTTAATTGTAGTTCTGATAATAAAATTATTTTTTTTCTTAATTATCATAGATTTATCCTTCTTGGACCCTACTAGAATTTGTCCTTAATAAGCCAGAATTAACCTTTCTTATTTAAAGATATCATTCAACATTCGAGTTTGATGATCATATTTTTTATAATTCAAAAGTGAATCGTAATATTTCATTCATATTAAATCTAGAATCCCAAAAACATGGAATCTTGTTTATGCCAATGGATACCTTCCACAGAATCACCTTTTGTTACTTACACTAACGGATACCTTTCATTCTAGTTTTTGCAGCATTTAGAACTGCTTCTATAAATTAAATAAACAATAGCATTCGTTTTAATCTTGAAATATGGGAAATATTTATTAAG
Organism: Jacaranda copaia; assembly: GCA_014898725.1. Taxonomy (NCBI): domain Eukaryota; kingdom Viridiplantae; phylum Streptophyta; class Magnoliopsida; order Lamiales; family Bignoniaceae; genus Jacaranda; species Jacaranda copaia. Next base: position 2,771,841 of record JACGDI010005411.1, on the reverse strand, counting down.
TGTTCTAGTAGAGTGCTTACTTTCACTAGTTTTGAGCTTAAGTTTTTAATTTCTTACTTATGTACTTCTATTTCAAGGAACCTTATGATAAACAAAGTCAAGGGGTGCTTGCCTCCGGAAAACCTTAGAGAGAAGATGATAGGAATGTATTTGTATCTTGAAAGACCTAATAATGAAGAAGGATAGAAAGTGCACTTGTCTTTGAGGAGCCCTTTCAAGAGAACAAACATCTGCTTGATCCCTCAAGGGACCTCTAGGTGATGAAATCAATAACCTTGGTGCTATTGGAATTTCCTATGGTGTTTTAAGTTCTGGTTTGAAAGGAAGGTTCAAAATTAGTCATATAAAGTGGCTATAATGCATGCATTAGCCCATAGAGATTATGCAAGTGAGATTAGCAAAAGTTTCCTTGGACTTGTTCACAAAGCAACTTATAGCATAGCTTTTTGGAATTTGCTTTATCCTATTTGGGGTTTTGGTCTAGCTCACTAATAAGAGCTAGTTTATCACCCTATTGGGTGTTTCTATCCTTACTCTTTTTATTATCAAATTGTTTTGAAAATCTTGTATAAATATTTTTACATCATATTAATTTGGTAGGTCTCAATTTCTAAGTTAAAGCTTAAGTAGTGGATGTAGGCTTAATTAAACCACTATAAATACCTATATCAATTTACTTGCGCTTCACTACTTTATATATTTTTACTCTCATATGTGTAGTTTAACTACTTTTGTAAGTTCCTATAAATACCTCAAAATGCTTTTTACATAAAACTTAAGGCTATTTAGGGACTAAAAGTTTATGAGTTATCATATTTTGATTGATTAAAGTTTGAAAAGGAATAATTCACTGCTCTCTCAGACATGTAATCACTCTCAATTGGCATCACAACCATCTTCTCTATATAATGGCATAACTACCTAAGTAAGAGCTTTTTAATGTCCACTAATATTTTGATGTATCACTAGAAAATGAGATTTCTTGAATTTCTTAGAGGGTGAGGAATTTGATAAAATAGTAGGAGAAAAACATGCTTGAAAGTCCATAAACAGCCTCTCAGCAGATGCACAGCTATCAAATGCATAACAGCTTGCTATGTGCTAGTAGCTGGGCAACAGCCTTGCAGGCTAGGCACCTATGGCATCTTATTTTAACGAATTTCTAGATTATAAACACTTTAGAAGTTGGAAACTAAAGTGCTCAAACATGCTTCAAAAATTATATCTAAGTAAGAATTAACATTCTTAAAAAATCTCCAATTAATTCCAATTCAATTGGATCCAAAAATAGCAAAAATGCATTAAAGCTATAATTGACATCCTATATTGAATATAACATCATTCAATGCTAAATAAATACTTAACACCATAATATTTGAATATGAAATAATACTTAAACACATATTGACATATTTCAATTCAACACAGAAAGAGCCACACATAAAATTATCAAAACACTTCAATTCATCAATTGAATTAAGTATTTGGAGATCTAGAGTTAATTCATCATATGAATCAATTCACTAAAATCTAATTTAGGCATGAAGATGGCTCTATTACCATTTGAAAGAAAGAGATGGATTAGAATCTAAATATTAAACCAAAAATAGGCAAAAATAAAACCAATAATCTCTTTCCCAAGGATCAATTACATGCACTGAATTAGGATTAGAAGGCTAAAAATTTACCTTTATGAAAGGATCCAAAGGAATCAACAAGGACTCATCCAATGGAAAATCTACTAGCTCCAATGCCTTTATCCAATTGCTCTACTTCCAAACCTCCAAAAATCAGCAAAACTTGCATTTCACCATTAACCAAGCTTAAGGCTGAAATTGAGGAGAAATTGCAACTCCTAGATTGTCTAAATGATGCGCCAAAATAAACCACAAAAACAGTTCACCAATGAACTCTAAATTCCCATGTATTGAACCTGTAATGTTAAGCCACACACATAGAATATGCTCTCAATCAATCTCTCTTTACTAGAGAAGAGAGAAAGATGGTGATGATAGTAGTAGGTAGTTTTTGGAAGAAGAGAGAGAGAGGAGGGAATTTTGGAGGTAGTTATTCAACACATGAATTATGCCACTTTTTGGAGAGAAATTATTTTCATACATGTGTAAGGGTGTAAATGACCAAGCTAAGCCTTAATCTAATAGGCTCAAGCTCAGCTCATTTATTAATTCACAAACTTGAGCTCGAGTCAAGCTTGATTAAGCCTAAATAGCCAAGCACAAGCTCTGCTCATTAGAATAGACGAAGGCTCAACAAGCCTTATTAAGCTTGACTTGATAAGGCTCATCATAGAAAAGTAGAAAACCTCAATTCATTAAACTTGGATGAGTTCAAGCTCATACATGTTTGGATTAACCTGAGTTCATTTAGACTCAAAATAAAATTTATAATTATAACTTTTTTAAATAATTTTGTTATATATTTTTCTAAAATAAAAAATTAAATTATTATTATTATTATTTACTTATCTTTATAGATTTTATTATGTTAGCTAGATTATAATTATAAATGTGTATATATATAATAAAAAGTTGATTTAGGCTCACAAACTTTTCAAGTCGAATATTATTAAGTTTGGTTTTGCTCATTTAACTAATGAGCTCGAGCATGGCTCGACTCGAGCTCAAAAAGATCGCGTTGAATATAAGTTTTTATTGAGCCAAACTCGAATTGTTCGCGAATCATCTCATCTCATTTACACCCATTTGCCAACTTGCAAGTGCATTTGCATTTAACTCTTTAAGTTAATTAACTTAACTCCTTAAGTTAGCTTAACTAATTAATTGTTGTACTGCACCAATTAAATTAAGACCTTAATTCAATTAGCTTAATTTAACTTCTTAGATTATTTTGATTAATTTAACTCTTAAATTAATCAAATCAAAGTGACCAATTAAAATTAGTTAATCATTCTCTCTCATTTATCAAAAACTTACCCATAGGGATTTTCTAACTCCTTAGAAAATACCTCTTATAAAATAAGAGTCTTCTTAGGCTTTTATGTGTGACCCATTAGGTTTATCTATTCATTGATCATGGGCTCATAACTCATTGTGATTTGAATATTAAAATATTTGTATTAGTTTAAACTTATTTAAACTAATATTTCTTTCAACTAATCTCTATTAATTGAAGAGCATCTAATCTCCATGGTCGATCTCTAGAAACAAGCCCATGAAATCCAACTAATTAGATGAATGAATTATATCTTGATGAACTATTATAGCTTACGCCTTCGTGCAAATATAGTCCTTCCTTCTCCTATCTCCCAAAAGAGGCCTAGAGTAAGATATTTGTTAGATCCTCAATATCCTCGATTACTATGCCTTCACATCCAATGTTCGATTCCTCTTTATGACCTAAACTTTGGAAAACACTTTTTCAAATTGTTATACCACTTTGAGTAAGAATTTTTTAGAATTGATCATTATAGAATATAGAGGAGATGTACTATTCTTCACAATAATCAAGAAACGACTGCTATCTTGGATCTTACAAACCTCTATATTTAAATAGCACATGCCCAATCTTAACCCCAGATGACTCACTATATGGTTAGGGAAAAGTTAAAGTATAAGGACATAAGCACAAGGTTACTATGGATCCTCAAGTCAAAGGACTAATTATGTACACTATCGTAAGCTTGAGAACTTGCCAATGTTGATGTGCCACTATAACTATCTAGTGATTCTCCTGACAAGCCTTTAATAAACTTATTTTCTAACAAGCACCCATTAATATGCATCTATATCTCACGTATATTACCTATGAAATAGGGTAATATCCAACCCCTTGGAGTATCTATTGTTAATGCAAGTCGTTCTGAATCTTAGATGCTCCTTCTCATAAGATTCTATGACTTTAAATATTTAAAATCATGAACTAAGAGACTTATTTCATGATCTTCATCATATGCGTGACTAAGTCCCATAGTCTTGTATGATTTAAAGGCTTCAACCAAATGCCAGTGAAGTATAAATAAAAAGTATAAGATAAAGATAGTCATTTTATGAAATATATTATTCAATCAATATGGTCATACAATTGGGGTAGTATTACATGGCAATTCTAATTAGTTGTGGAGCATTATTCCAATAAAGAATTGCCAAGTGAACAAAAAATGAGTGCTACAGATAGTACATTGCTGTCTCCCAACTTAATTAGATAGGTAAAGGTAATTTGGAGATTGGTAAAAAAGGTTAATTTATCAAAAAAAATCATAGCCATCATGGTATAAGTTTGACGAAGTAAACTTTACTTTTTTTTAAGAACATGGCTACATGAAATGGGTAGTTGAAAGGAAAAACTAGATTTTGCAAGAAATCACGAGAACCATGCTCAATGAATATAATCTTCTAGAATTTTTTTGGTTGATGTTATGGATACGACGTGCAACATCCCAAGTCATGTTTTTCTAAGGCCTATTTTAAGAAAAAACCTTTATGGATTATTATAGAACAAAGTTTCAAATATTTCATAAATCCATATCTTTGGATACAAATATTATATTCTCATTGATAGAGATTACTTTATTATTTTTTATTTGAAATCAAATGAGGCAATCTTTGTTGGTTACTCAATGTAGAAAAGTCACTTATGTATTTATCAAAAGGGAAAGAATGGTTCAATAATCCATGCATGTAAAGTTTGATGACACTAATCTATTTTATGCCAATTAACACATGAGCAAAGACATCGCAAAGTTTGATGAAATAAATAAAGTTTTGAAAAATGAGTTATCATTATTAACTAAGATGAATTGGAAACAATTCAACAGACAAATCACATTACCAAATTTGACTCCAGTAGCTCAGTGGAAAGAATTGAACAAAGAATTAAGAAGTTTCAACATGTTTCTAGTCATCGAACCAACAGAAGCATTAGGGATCTTAAGCTGGAATAGCTATTAGATTTAAAGCTTGATAAGTTCCAACATGTGAATCTAATTGTGCTTTAATCTCATTAATAAACATAAACATGTCTAGAAAGCATGAAAAGATCCATCCTGAATTAAAACCATGAAGAAAAAGTTGGCATAATCTAATAAGAATGTGGTCTAGAATGTGGTAGAACAGTCATTAAATGATTTAGTCATTGATATCAAGTGTATTTTCCAGAACAAACTTGATGAAACTATCAAGTTATTAGAAACAAAGCCAGATTAGTAGCAAATGGCTATAGTCAGCAAGAGAGTATTGACTATGAAACCTTCACTCCATTTGCAAGAATAGAATCAATTCATATACTTCTTACCACAACATCTCAAAAAAGCTCATGCTCTATCAATTGGACCTAAAAGGTGCTTTTTAAATAGATTCATTAAAGAAACTGCTCACATCAAGCAACACCTAACTTCCAAAAAAAAAAAATTTCCTCACCATATTTTCAAATAGATAAAGGCATTATATAGTTTAAACAAGCACCATGGATTACTATGAAAGAATGAGTTTCTTTCTTATAAATAATAGTTTTGCAATTAGAATCTTAGATAGAACATTGTTTATTAAGCACCAAGATCTTTATTTTCTTGTAGTTCAAATTAACATCAATGAAATTATTTTTGGTATTACTAATGACCTTCTTTACCAAGAGTTTGCTAGGAAAATGAAATGGAATTTGAAATGAGCTTGTTACAAGAGCTCAACTTCATCTTGAAAGCCAAACAAACTCAAAAAGAGACATTTATCTCACAAGAAATGTATACCAAGACATTAACAAAAGAAGTTATGGATAGATAAGTGCAACCCTTCAACCACTCCCATGAATACATGTACAAGATTGAAACTAGATAACTACAATAAGAAAGCGTACAAAAACTTCTATAGACCATTAACAAAAGCTTATGATACCTAATACAAGTTGTCCATATGGTATGTTTTTAACTTGTGTATGCACTAGATTCCAATATGATCTTAAAGAATCCCACTTCATTATAATCTATAAAATCCACATTCTAAATTTATTAATATTATTGGTTATGCTGATGTAACTATGATGAATGTAAGTTGGATAGGAAAAGTACCATAGTGGTTGCCAACTGTTGGAAAAATGTCTAGTATCATGGTCTAGTAAAAAGAAAAGTGTAGTTACATTATCCACTATCGAGAATGAGTCCACGGCCTTGAGAAATCACCACACTCAAGTACTACAGATGAAACTTATTTTTCATGACTTTGATGTGAATGTATCTTGTGTGCCTATTGTTGTAATAGTACCAAAACTATAAATATTTGTAAAAATTCGATACTACACTCACACACCTTGCTTATAGAAATTAAACATAATTTCATGCGTGGAATGTGCATAAGGGATATATATCAATTGATTTTGTTTCCATGATGATCAACTCCAGCTTCACTAATTCGTTAGAAGAAAGAAAGTGTACTAGAGTCAAGGACAAATAGGAATTATGCCCCGAAAAATAATTTAGGTGGGATTTGGTCCTCAAGTAATGCAAAACCTCAGGCTAATATTTTTCCTAATGAAATCAAAAAGCTATTTTGGGGTGGTAAGCACTATTTTCTTTCTAACGAAATGGCTATAAATGAAATGCAAATTGCGCAAATTTACTACACATGTTCATTAACTTGCATTGTCTTTTCAGTTCTGGACTTTACTAGAGGACATATTATTGACCTCAACTTCGTAAGTCTCTACCTTATGGCTAAGGCCTCAAGTAGAAACCTTTAATCTTAGCTTTATCCTTCTTAAATACTTGTCATTGTCCTTTATCCATAAAGCCAAGAACCTTTTCTATCTAATGTTTCTTATCCATATCTTTAAAAGGAAAAGATTTATCTATTAGATGCATGGATTGGGAGGAAACGTGATTATAAAAATTTATATTTAGTTAGCTTGAGAAAAAATTAATATCTAGTTTTTTGAAGAAATAGGTTAGTTTAGAAGTGCTGGTGGAGGGGCTTGGTAATGTTACTATTTGTACTCATAAAGGCAAGAAACCAATCATCATCACCTTTAATGATCCTACATTTTGTAGTCATCCTCCCACCATAGCAAGATGCTCCACGGGACAATTGAATCCTTTTTCTAACTATGTGTAGATTTTTCTTTTGATGCTCTTGATTTTAAGCTAGAAAAGCTTCTTAGCAAAACCAATAAAAACTAGAAAAGAAGAATAAGAACACTAGTCTTTTTGCTTGGCTTTCTTTTTCCTTTGATAACAAAGAAGGAGAAATAGGTCATTTGATGCATGATATTATCTTGAGCAAGTCTTCAAATATTATTCCATATATTTTCTTTTAGGCGTGCAAACCTTAACTTGGACATTGTCTTATGTTCTTATTTGCTAAGTATGCTATTATATTATGATAATCCTTTGATACTACTCTTCATCAAATGATATTTGGGACTAATTGTCCTCACAAAAATTTCTCAAAAGTGGTACTTGCCATCTACTTTGGTTTCTTGAATGTGAATATATAAAGAGAGCATAAATAAACGATTGAGGTAGAAATATAGGAGAATCACTGGTGATATCTTTCATTTCCCATGCAATCAAATTTTGTTATCATCAAAAAGGAAAGGTTGTCAACCCTTTAATGATCTAATGGTAGTTTTGATAATAAAAAGTTTGTTACCTTAATTATCATATATTTATCCTCCCAAAGATCTATTGAAATTTGTATAGTAGCTTTTACTGCAATCTTGAAAGATAAGAAAATCCTTATTAAGTGTCCTAATAGAGTTTGTATCTAATACATTGTTTGAGCTTAAGTGTTAATTCATTGCTTGCTTACTGCAGATTTGAGGAACTTTATGCTAAAGAAGGTCAAGTAGTGCTTGCCATTAGCAAACTTTAGGAAAATGAGGATAAGGATATGTTTATATCTTAAAGGACTTAGTGGTGGAGTAGGATGAGAGGTGTACTTACCTTTTAGAGACCTCATGAAGAGAAGAAACAGAGCACTTAGTTAGTGAAAAGACATCTAGGTGAAGAAAGTAATGTAGGTGGTATTATTGGAATTTCTATAGTATTCAGTCTAAAAGGTGAATTTGATGCTTGCTATATGAAATGGTAGTAATGAGTGTATCAATCCATAGAGGTTTGGCAAGAAAGATTTTATAAGTTCCATTGAATTGCTAGTTTCAAAATATTATAGAATTTGCTTTATCTTATCTAAGATTTAAGCTTTGAGTCTTTCGAATATGAAGCTTGTGAAAAATGTGTAATACTAAAGATTCAATTTAAAACATTCAAATACTAAAATATAACTTAGATTACACCATTCCAAGGATCTAAATCATGCCTATAAAATAGATTAAGGTCAAATTGTTACCTCTCAGCCAAATCCAACCAAAACTTGAAGTTGTGCTTCATTTCCTGAAAGTAAACAGCTTTTGGCGCAGCAAGCTATGATCAACTTTTGATTAGGAAAATCACCTCAGATTCAAACCAAATCTAGACCAAAATTTCTCCAGCTTTATAGATAATGTCTAGTTAAAAATTCAATTCCAAACCTCTAGCTAGACCTTGAACAGATTCCAGAAAGTCTTTGTTGGAACTGAGGATCACCAAAAACAAACAATTGAAAATTTGTCTTGCCTCTAATGTCAAAGTCCAGACACCAATGGACAATCCATTCCTTCTCAATTTAGCTAAAGATATAAAGGAGAAATACAGCTGGAAGGAAGCCAAAAATTATGGGAATAGTGCCCCACAAGCCAATTAGATTGGCCTTGTAAACTATTTCATTGTAAGACAATCTTGATTGAATGATATTCATTATATGGCCATCTTCATCATATGCTCTTTATTTACTTCACTTACATTTAGATGAAGCCTGTAGAACACACAAGACTATAGGACTTGGTCACACACAAGGTGGTGATCATGGAATAAATCTTACATGATCATGATCTTAAATATTTCAAGTCATAGGATCTTATGAGATAAACATCTAAGATCCGGATAGACTTGCACTAACGACACATAAATTTATGGGTTGGATATTGCTCCATTCCATGAGCAATCCTATATGAGATATGGATGTATGTTAAAGGGTGTTTGTTAGAGAATGAGGTACTAAAAACCCATTTGGAGAATCCACTAAATAGCCAAAGTGGCAAGTCGGTAGTGGCAAGCTCTATCGCTTATGCTAGAGCATATTATTAGTCCATTGACCTAGGGATCTATGGAAACCTTATGTTTGGCCTTTATGCTTTAACACAAGTCCACTAGAGTTGAGATTAGGTATAAGCTACTGGACATAGAGGTTTGTGAGATCCAAGATGGAATTTGACTTCTTATCTTTGTGAAAGGCGAATATATCTCCTATGTGTTTTGTAATGATTGATTCCTAGAAATGCTTGTGCAAGGTGATGTGATAATTTGGGAAGGCGTTTCCAAAGATAAGGTCAAAAAAGGAATCAAACATTAAAAGAGACCAGCTTGGAGAAAATTGATGGTGAATCTGTTGCGCCAGTGATAAGCTTCTTCAATGGTTGAAGAGAGTTTTTCTTATTCCTCGTTTTTTCTATTTTCACCTAAGTATTTCCCTTCTCTAAATTTAAATCCTTTACATGTCTAAATCCTTATGGTTGTGTGTGGGCTAGTTTGTTCAATTTTTTTGTTTTTTGAAATATTTGGATCTCATTGCCACACAAACCTTCAAGTGGTATCAGAGCCTTATTCATGCATGGATTTGGATTTTGATTGGATGATTAGTTCTTGTGAAGAATTGATTTTCATCACCATGTACTGAATCCACATGATGGGTTGGAGTGTATAGATGATTTTGTTTGTGGCTCCTTAGTTGATTGATTAAATCATGCTATTAAGTACTTCAAATGTTAAATCATGTGATGAGTATGATTTAATTCGTTTTTGCTAATGTTAAATTTGTTTTTGGCATTGGTGGATGTTATATTGTGATATAACATGTTAAGTATGGCCTTAAGTTGTTTTAATCATTTTTTAGTCCAATAAGATTGGATATAATTGGAGAATTTTGAAAAATATAATTCTTGCTTAAACTTGTTCTTTCAAGCATCATTGGGCACTTAAGATTTTAGTTTTAAATGGTGTTTTAATCTGAAATTTACATCCACGTTATGTGTTTTGATGTTTAGAAGTTGTTCTAAAAATCTTAGTGCACAAAAGTTGAGCCAAAAATAGCTTGATTTGCACTTGAACCCAAAACAGGGGAACTGCCGCAGCTGGCAACTCAAAGTAGGGCAGTAACTAAGAGGTTGCTGCCTAGCCATGAGCAAGCCTTGGCCAACAGCAACCAGTTTGGTCTTGAGCAAGTTTTTAGTCATTTTGGGTTTCTTTTGTGACCAGAATAGTATTGAAACACATATAAAGGGTTCACAAGAGTTGTGCAAGCTCTCAAAATTGTGTTGGACACCTTTGATTTCTTTTAAAAACTTGTTAAAGTTAATTTCCAATTGTGGAAAAAGTATGATGCATAAGTGTTATGCTTGTTTTTGCATGATCGATTATTTGTTAATATGATTAGTACTTAATTGATGAAATTGAATATCAATTCTTGATTTATTTATTATTCATTCATATGTTGAACGGATAATAAATGAATGGGGATGATCATGAGCCTTCAACATTGATTTTATTAGTTTCAAGTTGTTGAAATAGGTTGTATTAAATAAGGCTTGCATGCCTCTTATTTTATCTTATAAACGTTATGAGAGTATAATTGCTAGGAATGAAGTTTTCTTTCTCTTGTAAAGTTGCAAGGACCAAAGAAGATCTAAGGAGGCGCAAAGATCCATGAATGTATGGGATACACTAATTTAATAGCTTAGTTTAATCAACCTACTTAAAATCAATCGTGTGATTACCTATGGCTCTAAGTGTATCATTTGGTTAGGCTTAAGGTCATCCCACCATTAGAGCATGCTAGGATATTTACTTATTTGTGCTTTTCATATCCTATTAATATATAAAATGCATGATTAATATATAGAGAACCTAAATAAGAAGATAGAAATAATGAGATCTTTGCAAGCAAAAACCCTTACTTAGAATGTCTATGTGTTTTCAAATATTAAGTTAAAATGAATATAAATTAAAAGAGTTTTAATTAATTCAAGTCATCCATCAATAGTATATGCCATGATGATGCTATCAATTTTGTATGATGGCACTCGGTCATGGGGTTCACAATTAGGAGAAAAGGTGTAAGTATATACTTAGCATGAGATGTACCTTTGACTTAAGAACCCTCATGCATTGGCACTTGGTCACGGGGGATGTTGTGAAGCCATCTTGAATCAAAGTATGATTGGTGGGTTGGATTTAAACATTTAGTAGCATAGATAGCGCATGGTTATGTGGATCTATATGAAATGTGAGGCAAAATATATCAAGAGTTGCATGAGATGCAATTAGCAAAAATTGCTTAACCTTTGATTACTTGTGGATGGCACTTAGTCATGGGGGTTTACTTGCAAGTCCTTAGGATCTTGATTCTTACTAGGAAATGAGATTTTTCGAATTCTTCTAGGGGGTGAAGGATTTGATAAAATAGTGAACATACTTGAAAAACCACGAACATGTTTTCAATGTCAATTGTCAATCATATGCTTATACATGTTTTTTACCTCTTGTAGATTTTCAAAATCTCCAAAAAAAAGTGGTTAAAAATCTAATTGCAAGCATTTTGGAAATCAATAAACTCATTGAACCTAACTTCCAAGATTAGCTGAGAAATCTTAAAATAATTCTTGACTCTAAAAAGATGACCTATGTCCGAGATCAAAGTCCACCGGACACATTAGGTAATGACCCTTCTGATAAGGCACGTAAAGTGTTTACTAAGTTTGTAGATGATGATCTGCAAATGAGGTGTCTCTTGTTGGCATCCATGACTAATAAGCTCCAAAAGCCTCACGAGTATATGAGATATACAAGTGAGATCTATAGACACCTACAAGAGTTGTATGGTATGCAATCGAGACATAAAAGGTTCGCCATATCTAAAGAGCTTTTAGGCCGAGGATGGTAGAAAGTTTGAGTCTTCATGATCATGAGCTAAAGATGATTAAACTCATCGAAAAGCTTGGAAAACTCGATATGATCATGGATAATGACCTTTACGTGGATCTGATCTTTCAATTATTGCCTCTATCATTTAACCAATTTGTTGTGAACTTCAATATGTCCAAGAAAGAGGTTATCATCAACGAATTGGTGAATATGCTTATGACCATTGAGGTAACAATGAAAAGGGAAAAACCTCCTATGCTTGCTTTTTCCTCTAAGTCAAAAGGCCCAAGCAGCCCAAGATAGGAAGGTGAGAGGAAGAAAAGTACTTCCTCCAAATAGAAGCAACCTGAGAAAAATTTTAGGAGGGTCAAGAAGAAGGTTAAAATCGATGCGAACTATTTCTATTATGGTGAATGAGGTGTTGGAAGAGAAACTGCAAGGCCTACCTTACAACCATTGCGAAGGGTATGTTTGTTATTAAAATTCACTACACAATAAATTCTTCCTCATGGATATATGATATCACATGTAGTTCTTTTCTTTGAATAGAAAGAAGAATAAAATTAAGCAATGGGGATATGATCCAATGCCTTGGCAAAGAAGCAAGAGTTGCAATTAAGCCAAAGGCATCTAATAAGTTAGACTTAGAGAATTCCACAATTGTGTTCAACCGTTGTTATAATGTGCCATATATAGTTGAGAACAATATTTCAATTCCCATTTTGGATGGCGAAGGATTTGATCCTTTTACATCAAATGGGAGTTGAAGGCATTAAAGAATAGGTTCTTTAGTTGCTTATTGTACACTTAACAAAGGATTGTGTATATTGGATTTTTAACCATCACTAATGCACTTTCAACGAAGTAAGAAAAATTAGATATGCAAGAAGATACCATGTTATGATATGTGTGATTTTGAAATATCTTTAAAGACATGATAATCAAGCTAGAAGCTTTCAAAACACTAAATGTAGTGGCATTGAAGACCTTACTACTTGTAAATCTTGTTTGAAGGAAAAAATGACCAAGGCTCCTTTTGTAGGACAAACGGAGCACCCTATAAATCTTTTAGATTTGATTCATACAGATGTTTGGGTCCACTAAGAATTAGTGGTACAAAAGGCTATTCTTATTTCATCACCTTTATCAATGATTATAGTCAATACAGATATGTGTATCTTATGAAGTACAAGTCCTAGGCCTTTGAAAAGTTCAAAGAGTATAAGAATGAAGTAGAAAAGTAAAAGAGCTTTAGTATTAAAGCTCTTTAATCGGATCAAGGGAGGAATACTTAAGTACTAAATTCTTAGATTATCTAAAGGAGAATGGGATTCCCTCTCAATGGACTCCACCTGGCACACCCAAACATAATGGAGTAGCTAAAAGAAGAAATCATACTTGTTGGACATGGCACATTTCATGATGAGCTTCTTCGATGCATCAATATCTTTTTGAGGATACCCCCTAATAATAGTGGTGAAGTTATTAAATATAATACCTTCAAAGTCAATGCCAAAAATATTGCATGAGATGTGGCTCGACAAAGCACTATCTTACCATTATCTAAAAGTTTAGGAATCTCCCATCTACGCTAGATAAATAGTAGGGATAAGTTGGATAGTAGATCTACCTTGTGCAAGTTTATAGAATACCCTAGAGAGTCTATGGGTTATTACTTTTATAATCCTTTAGAACAAAAGGTGTTTGTTTCAAGGAACACCCACTTTTTGGAAAAAAAATTCTATTTGATAGAAATGGCATTGTCGTTGAACTTAATGAAGTTCAAGATGATCAACAATCCCACAAACAGTGGATACAAGTGAACTTGAAGGGCCATACATTGGATTTCTTCATGAGATGGGCTAATCGGATAGTGGTCTCAAGACCTACGAAGAAGCTATGTTAGACATAAACTCGAGACGTTAGCTTGAAATCATGAGATCCAAAATGTACTCTATGTTCCCCAGGACTTTGGTAGATCCACCAAAGGGAATAATTCCCATTGGTTGCAAGTGAATCTATAAGCAAAAGCATGGATAAAATAGAGAAATGGTGACCTTTAAGGTGTGATTAGTGATAAAAGGTTATACTCAGCGATTTGATGTCAATTTTGAGGAAACCTTTTCACCAGTCACAATGCCTTCGACCATTTGAATTTTACTTGTCATAACTGTATATTATGTCTATGAGATATGGCAAATGAATGTGAAAATTACATTCCTCAATAGTAATATTGAAGAAGAAATCTATATAGAGTAATCACAAGATTTTATATCCAAGGGGAGTGAGAAAATGGTTTACAGACTCCAGAGATTTATTTATAGACTCAAATAGGCATCTCGAAGTTGGAACATACGTTTTGATAAGACAGTCAAATCATTTGGCTTTGTAAAAAATATGTATGAACCATATGTGTATATAGAGGCCAGTGGGAGTGGTGTATAGTTTATTATGCTTTATGTCAATGACATCCTTCTCATTGGGAATGAGGTAAGATCTACTCAATTCTTCATGAAGGATTTAGGAAAAGCATCCTACATATTAGGAATATATGTCAATAGAGATAGATCTAAAAGGATGCCAAGACTATCCCAAACTTTGTACATTAACAAAATACTAAAGGAGTTTAGTATGGAATAATCCAAGAAGAGATATCTCCCCATGGGACATGGCATTTGTTTCTCTAAGCATATGGCCCTTAAGATAGAGGAAGAGAAATGAAGGATGCCTTTAATACCTTAAGCTTCTGCTATTAGGAGCATAATATATGCAGTTCAATGTACAAGACTGGATATGGCACACTTACTAAGGCGTTACAAGTAGGTTCTAATCCAATCCCAGTAAAGTCATTAGATGGCAGTAAAAACAATCCTTAAGTACTTGAAAAGGAATAAGGACTTATATTTGGTATACGACAATAGAGAATTAAATCTTGAGGGATTTTTATATTCAAGTTTTCAATCTAATGTAGATGACCAAAAATCTACTTCCAGAATTATATTTTGCCTTAATGGTGGCATGGTAAGTCAGAAGAGTTCTAACAAGATACCATAGCCGAGACAACAACTGAGGCAGAATAATTTGTGGTTTTGAAAATCGCAAAGAAAGGTGTTTGAATGAAAAACTTCATCTAAGAGTTGGATATAATGCCTAGCGTACACAAGCCTACTATTATCTTTAGAAGATAATTTTGGACTTGAGCTAAGATCTCATCAAGTGATCCAAACACAGTAAATGCATTATCATTAGATATAAGATATCAGTTGATAGAGGTAACAACTTATTAAATTAAATTGCCTTAGAAGAGAATATAACAGAACAATTTTCTAAACCCCCATATGCTAATGGTCTTTAAAGGACACCTTGAGAACATAGGTTTTGAGGCCAAGGGGCAGTGACTTTTGGACAAGTGGGAGATTATTGGAATAGTGCCCCTCAAACTAATTAGATTAACCTTGTAAACTATTTCATTGCAAGTCAATCTTGATTGAATGATATTCATTATATAGCCATCTTCATCTTATGCTCGTTATTTACTTCACTTGCATTTGGATGAAGCCCCTAGATCACACAAGACTATGGGATTTGGTCATGAACTAGGTGGTAATCATGGAATAAGTCTTATACAATCGTGATTTTAAAGCTTCAAAGTTATAGGAACTTATAAGACAAGGCATCTAAGATTCAAATAAACTTGTACTAACAATACATAAATCCAAAGGTTGGATGTTGCTCTGTTCCATGAGCAATCCCATATGAGATATAGATATATATTGGTGGGTGCTTGTTAGAGAACAAGGCACTAAAGACCCGCTTGGAGAATCTGCTAAACAACCACAGTAGCAAGTCGATAGTGGTAAGCTCTCTCACTTACACTAATGCATATTAGTAGTCCATTGACATGAGGATCCATAGTAACCTTATGTTTGGCCTTTATGCTTTGATTCAAGAGGACCACTTGGGTAGAGATTGGGCATGAGCTACTAGACATGGAAGCTTGTGAGATTTAAGATGGAATTCGACTCTTCGTTTTTATGAAGGGCGAGTGCATCTTTTATGTGTTCTATAATGATCAATTCCCAGAAATCCTTATGCAAGGTGATATAACAATTTAGGAAAGTGTTTTCAAATATGAGGTCACAAAGGGAATTGAACATTAAGAATAGAAGCATAGTATCGAAGCCATTAGGGAGTTGACTAATACCTTGCCTTGGGCCTCTTTCTGGTGATAGGAGATGGAAAGATCGTATTTAAATGATATGCATAATACTAAAATGGTTCTTCAAGAGTATTCATTTTGATCAATTAGTTGGGCACCATAGACTTGAGGTTGGACATTGACTTTAGAGCTTGGGTACTCTTTAATTAATGAGATTAATTAAATTGAGTCGCATAGTTTAAAGAAGTTAAAACTAATGTGAATATTTGATATTCCAAAAGTCACAAGGAGTTATTAATCTATATCCAAAAAATAGTAGAACCTAATGGGTTACACACAAAAGCCAATAACATGACCTATTGAAGGAAAGAGAATTTCCTAAGAGATAGAAAATTCATAACCGACTTTGGAGGAGGTATAATTGTAGTCATTTCGGCTTGATCAATTTAAATATTAAATTGGCTAATTTAGTTTAAGAGTTAAATTAAGATCAATTGATTAAGGGTTAATTAATTAATGTCACATGACTATCAATTGATCAAATTAATTTAAGGGTTAAATTAACTTTGACTAGCTTAAGAAGTTATGCAATTTGATCTAAGAGTTAAACCAAATAATTTTTCATTAAATTAAAGTGTTTAATTTAATTAAATTGAAAAGTTAGTTTTTGGAGAGAATAATTAATTGAATAGTTCAATTAATGTGGAATTGAAATTTAATTGGAAGACATTTAATAGGATGAAATGTATGCTTTAATTAATATTCATATTCACTAAGCACTATAGATTAGTGGCCACCTTGGCATGGACACTTGGCACATTCTCCTTGGGGGTGATGTGTGACCACACACCACCCCACTCCCATATATAGATATAGGGGAGAGGATGGGCGGCTACTTGGATATTGCAAGCAAGGTGTGATTATTCTCCCAACAAACTAGTGTAGTGGCCATCTAATTTGTTAGCATCCCCATTATTCTCTCCAAGTCACTCCACCTTCCACCTCCATATTCTCTAGCCTTATCTCCCATATTCTTTGCAAATATCTCCAGCCATATTGTATAGAATAAGTCATAGTTATCGTGTGTGGACTATTTCATTAGAGGCAAAACATTTGGGTTACTTTTGCTCTTGCTGAAGCAGTTTCTAGCAGCCTCTTCCAGCTAGTTCTAGGAGACGTTCTGGTGTTCTAATTGGGCTGGTTTTTGGACTATAGGATCCTCAAAGGGTTGAGATATTTCAGTAAATTTTTCAGCTTGAAAGGAGAAGTCCATCTTGGGGAAAGCTGGTGGTGAATCTGCTGCGCTAGTGAAAAACTCCTTCAACAATTGAAGAGAGTTTTTTTTGCTCCTCTATTTTTCTGTTTTCATCCAAGTATTTCCCGTCTCTAAATCTGATTCCTATGCATGTTTAGACCCTTGTAGCTATGTGTGGGCTAGTTTATTCATTTTTTTTTTTTAAATATTTCGATCCTAGTGCCAAACAAACCTTCAAAAATGAAAGGGAGGTGAAGAAGAGAGTGAAGCTTCAACTCATGAGAGAATCACTTTTGGAGGGAAATTTTGAATCTAACTTTTAGATATACAAAATATGTAAATGATCTTAGCTTGGTCGCCCCCTCTCTATAGCTATATATAGATGGAGGGTGGTGTGATGCTTAGATGGCATCACACCTTCCTCAAGGTAAGGGCGCCACCTAAGCATGCTATCTTGCAAGTTGCTTGTTGATTTGTGTCAATTTTAATTTTATTTAGAATCTACATTTCATCTTATGAAATGTCCACAAAATAAATTCTAATTCCACTCCATATGAACATTTCATTTGAATTCTCTCTCCAAAAACATTTCTTCACTTTAATTAAATTAAGCATTTTAATTTAATTAAATTTTGATTTATCCTTTAATTCAATTAACTTAACTCCTTGAGCTAGTTTTTATTAACTTAACTCTTTAAGTTAACTTGACCAATTGAGAAGCATTTAGCACCAAATTAAATTAACACTTAATTAATTGGTTTTAATTGAACTCCTTAAATCGATTAGATCAATTTAACTATTAAATTGATCAAACTGAAATGACTAAAAATTGTGTAAACTGATTTCCTCAATTTCAGCCACCTTGGAATTTTTCTAACACTTAGAAAATTTCCGTCAATATTTAGAATTGCCGATTGGCTTTTGTATGTGACCCATTAGGTTCTACTACTTATTGGACATGGGCTCACAACCTTTGTGATTTTAGAATATCATATATTCACATTAGTTTAAACTCATTTAAACTAATCGACTCAATTCAATTAATTTTTATTAATTGAAGAGTACCCAATCTCCCTGGTCAATGTCCAACCTCAAACCATGGAGTCCAACAATTGGCCGAATGGCACTTTTGGTGAACCATTCAAGCTCTATGCATACCATATAAATATGGTCCTTCCATCTTCTATTTTTATGCAAGAGGCATAGCGCAAGATATTTGTCGACTCCCTAATAGCTTCAATACTATGCTTCTATTCTTAATGTTCGATTCCAATTTGTAACCTCATTTTTGGAAAACCCTTTTCTAAATTTTCACACTGCCTTTGCCAAAGGACTCCTTAGAATCAATCATCATAGAATGTATAAGAGATGCACTCACCCTTTACAAAGATGAGGAGTCAGATCCCATCTTACATCTCACAAACCTTCATGCCTAAGTAGCTCATGCTCAATCACCACCAAAACGCCCGCTAAGTGGTTAAAAGTGCAGCCAAAGCATGAGGACCTAAATATAAAGTTACAATGGATCTTCAAGTCAAAGAACTAATTATGTTCGTTAGTGTAAGGTGGAGAACTAGTTACTACTGATTTGTCACTACAGCTATCTAGTGGATTCTTTGGGCGGGTCTCCAGTATTTTGTTCTCAAACAAGCACTCACTAACATGCACTCACATCACATACAATTTTGCTCATGCAATGAAGTAATGTCCAACCCTTGAATTATGCATTGTTAGTGCAACTCTAGCCAAATCTTAGATGCCCTATCTCATAGGATTTTTTGACTTGGGATATTTAAGATCACGATTGTATAAGACTTATTCCCTAATCACCTCCTAGTGTGTGATTAAGTCCCATAGTCTTGTATAATCTAAGGGCTTCAACCATATACTAGTGAAGTAATATAAGCATAAGATGAAAATGGCCATTTATAAGAAATATCATTCAATCAAGATTATATTAGAAGTGAAATAGTTTACATACCAATCATATTGGCTTATAGGGCATTATTTCAACAGCTCGACCACAATATTTCAAGACATTCCACAAAGAGCTATACTTTGTCGAGAGTTCTCAGCACATTGTTCAAACTACTCCCAAGCAAGCAACCATTCAGAACCAAATGCTTGAGGCACCTTAGTGCCCCAAGCAGTAAGTGCTAGGCACTAAAGTCATCGAGGTACCCAAGGCACCTAGGCCCCCTTAAAGAATTTTTATGGGTATCTTAGATAAATATTTGTGTGAACAGATTTTAAGTAATTCTTTTATTTCTTTTAAGTAATCCAACTAAATTAATTATTCAGTTTTTTTTTTCATTTTAATTGCCATCCTACCTAATTCCATCGTCATAACGGAACCTATATAGTTCACCTCTGTAACCAAACACACACAGACAGAGATATTATATACATAAGATGATTACTATATTA